>VUQJ01035702.1:0-11799 GCA_015108635.1 Andinoacara biseriatus
TACAGCACAAACAAATGTGTGCCTGGGTAAATGTGTGTCTGTGACTGAATCAGAGGGAGCATAAAGCACATGGACATTTGTGAGCAGCACTCGGCGTGAGTGTGCATATTTAAAGAAGAAGCACTGTGGAATTGTTCTCCTTTCTTAGTCAATCTGATCAACCTGAAGGCTACAGAGATTGTGTAATTGCTAACACAGCACTGTGCACTAAGCGTACCATATTTAGACATGCTTTACATTAGAGCACATTAAAGTCAATTAACATCTGGATTATGACTCATTAGCTGTGCATTTGAAAACTAGATTCCATTGAAATGTCAGTAGGTAAAGAGAGTTCATTCAACTCAAGATATAACCAGCACAGGAAAGAAGATAAAAGTGGTTTCAAGACATGCTACATGTTCTGAGACACAATTACTATTTGATCAACAAACAGCCTTACTCAGGCCTGAAGCTCCTAAGCGTATGACTCAGTGTGTGAGCCCATCTCAATTTTCCTGGGCACATCACGGCATCCTCCTTTCACAGGATACAATCCAACTGTGTGGAAATCACCACCTGATTACTGCAACAAAGACAGGCAGCATCACAGCACCCACTCAGGTTCCTCTCTGGGGCATCAATGAAAACAAGACAAGGCTGAGTATCAGCTGGCACTGAACCACCATGTAGGCACACACAAGCACACGCACCACTGAGGTGCAACGGCTGGCAGAATCATCTCCCCATCACCCTTCTCTCCAGTGGCAGGGTGGTGGCAGGCTCCTGTCAGGATGTTTCTGTTGTCTACAGGAGACAGTTCAGAGTAAACAGAAAAGCCTGGCTGCCTCACCCATTAGCCACACAAACAGAGCGCACACAAACCACTGGATCAGCCTGTGCAGCATGTCACTACTCTGTACATGAAGAGCGATCTAAAGCAGCTCTAAGATGTGAGAAAATAAAATTGTGCACTGGAGAGAAAAGCCCCTCACTGACAGATGTATGTATTATCAGTTCACAGCCTCAGATAGCACAGTGGTTTACCACATATCTGTGAAGATACAGACAGGTCACAGCTTTCCTTTCTCTCTCTCTCTCTCTCTCTCCATCAGAGCCACCCCTCAGTCTCTCAGTTTCTTTGCTTATAATGGATGTTTTAAGCAAGTGTGATTGAAAGGGCAATTCACTAGAGGAATCTTGAAAGGCACTGGTGAATGTCTCCATTTGTCTGATGCTGATATGGCTGCCAAACACTGTCTAAGTAAAGGAGCACAGCTCAAAGTGGGTTGAGAAACAATTGATTTGACAGCAGAATTGAAGGTTTAAGAGAAACAAGATAAAACAAAGACAAGAATCTGAGAGCAAACGATATTACAAAGCTGAACAAATACTGTCTGCACTATCATTTAACAAAAACAGCTATGCAGCAAAGAAGAAATGCATTGCTCTTGAGATACATTCAAAATGAATGAATGTGAGAGAATATGTTAATATGCTCTTAAGCTGAAAGCTGCTGGATTTTGAGGTGGGGGGGTGGGCTTTGTACTTGTTGCATAAGGTTGATTGCAAACGTTCTGTGAGTGGTACTGCTTCAAAGCATGACAATGAGGAAAAAAATGCTTTAATTTACAGTAGTATCACAAATGTCTGCACTATTATTAGACACTCACTGACCAGATCGGACAAGTACTTGGCATACTGAGTGCTAATTTTTTCTTTTTTTCTCTCTCTCTTTTTTTTTTTTAACTAACTTCTATTTCTGTGCATCAGCCCTGACATTTAACACTGACAGCATCATTCTTGCAATAACGGAGTGAAATAAATGAGCGCCAAAACTGGACCAGCAGACATGCACAAAGCTTTGAACGCTAACAGAAATATGGAAAAAATGTGGCTTGAAGGGAGTAGAGGGGGGATGTGAGGTGAGGCATGCATTAACACACATTCATCTCTCCCCTTTTATCTCTCCTCTCTGCTCCCTCACTTCTACCTCCTACTCCCCCACACATACACACAGAGGACTCATCTGTGCACGTATGCTTGCTCAGATGCAGAGGAAGAGACTTGGAAGATGGAATAAAAATCTATACATTTACATTCACACTGGACTGGACTTGTTTGCAGATAAGTACTCTAGTAAATGGATGGGGATGACATTTTTTAGAGCTAGACAGCCAAACAGGGAGGAGAGTATTTTGTTTCCAGTGAAAGAGAGCGTGAGCCACATTTCGGAGGTGTGCTCAAAGTGGAAAATCAAGTATGATTTATGAATGTGCTGTAAATCAGCTCATACACAACACTTCCTGCTCATTCTTTGTGCCACTCTTGGGATGCATATATTGTAAACACTGTACGCCCTGCTGAAGTAAAAACATTGATAATGTACAGCAATAACTTACAGAAGGAACAGCCAAATACAGAAAATTCATGTGATAGAAACATGCATGCTAATAGGTACAGCGAGTCTCAGTTCAGCAGATACGCAGTTGCTTATTCACAGTGTGTTTCCCAACCCCCCACTGACATTAGCCTCTCCCCACCCCATCAGTCTGCTAAAATCCTGCCAAAATATGCTCGCTACTTTTCACTTTTATACCTCTTTCTCCTTCTCCTTTTCTCCTTTACTTCCTCACTCCCTATTTCTTTCTCTATTTTTTTCCTCTCTATTTCGAAGTTCTTGCTATTTCTGAGTGCCAATTAAGGCAAGCAGGCATTCTGGACAGGCCACTATGAGGGGGAGGTTTCGGGGATTTTTTTGGCTCAGGTCCCATCATGGAGCAGAAGTCATGAAGTAACTGTCCTGTTCTTTTCTCGTCTGCCCTGCAGAGAGCTGCTGTTTTTGTCCAATTAGACTAAACTACACACTGCTAGCATACACTGGGGAGACAGATGGGTGTGCCGCTCTCTGTCTGTGGGTGCGTGCGTGCATGTGTGTGTGTGTGTGTGCACTTCACCACTAGTACCACTGAGTACCTCCCATTGTTGTACCTCACCAAGCAGAGCTGCTCTCCGGCAGCAGTTCTGCACCAGAGTGCACAGAGAAGGAGGTCCATGTTTCATTATATTCACATACCACCCACAATTACAAGCATACAGAAAGAGATCTGCCTTTGCACAAACATATACTCCTTTCCCCATCCAGCTCATATTTTACCAGCAGACCATGGACTTCAGCTGAAGCTTGTCAGAGCTTTCCACCTCCACCTGACCCACAGCATCCCTCCCTGTCTTTATCTCCTTGGAGCTGAACTGTAAATCTTGCTCTAGAAGCAGCATGCTACCACTGAGACTTCAGGACTGCTGGTTACTGAGTTCAGGGCTTAAGTATGATCAAAAACGCCACCCAAAGGATAAAAAGGTGATTAAACAAATGCAAACCAAGGGGATTCTCTGTTGGAAAACATAATTTATAAATGGCAGCTCTGCTACAGCATGAGTTAAGCCTCAATGAAATACTTCTATATCCATATCTAAAGATATATATCCTCCTTATCCACCTATCCAATTCAGAGTCACTTAAAAATCACCAAAACACTGTAAAAACCTGATACTGCATGTCACTGCTGTGTTAACATTTTTTCCACTGCCCCCAAGTGGCCAAAACATATTTAGTTCAAGATGAACAGCAAGCATAGCTAGTTGATCGGGGCTGTGAATTCAAGGTAAAGCAAAGAAAATTTTAAATTAGATGTCTGCATGATATACCTTCCTATTTCACAAGGAGACCTTTTTTTTTTTAAAATGGTCTGATGGTGCAGGTAACATCATCACCCAAGAACTGAAACAAATGACAGAAGATCTGGGTAGACTGCAAAGCAGATCATGGTATCATCTCATCATTACACAGCAACAAAGACGGTACCTGTATTATTAATGATGAGCTGTATGAAAAAAATATGTTGCACACATAAGATGTGTCACTATTTGTGCTGTTAAACCTGTGTGAGTTTGTTTTACTTTACCAATTAATAATTATTATAATAATTGCAGTTACATTGAAATGATATTACAGCATTTATGCAGTTACTATATCTCTTCTGAGCAAAACACTAGACTTGTTACAAATAAAGAGAAAGAATTGTGTTGTTCAATAATCTCTCCCTTCTGTACAATATGATGCAGCTTCAGGTTGATCTCTGCCCATTTAAGGTCATACACGCACAGTTCAGTCCCAGGGTCCTTGGGGATCAGCACTCCGTGAATGGCACACTCTCCCAACCTCTCGCAAAACCAGATATGGACAAAACCATGGATTTTCTGCACATTTCCCCTTATATTCACTTATGAAAAAAATAGGAATAGTTTAATTTGAGAACCAGTGAGGTGCACTGTGCCAAACTGGGATGGTTATCCCTCTGAACAAGACTGTGTTTCTATTAATTTCTCTCTGTTCGTTTGTTTTGGTCTCTAGTGTTACACATTAGGAACTGTTACTTGTTTCATGGTTTTATTGATAGAAAAGCTTGATAACGACTTTTAATATTCAAAGCACCAAACAAAAAAATAGTGTTCCTCCCACCACATTCTGATACCTGCTGATCTCATATCACTTTTTCAGTAGTCTTCCTCTACACTGATGACACATACAAGCACGTTTAAATACAAATAGGCAAGGTGTGTTCTGTATAAGTGACCTTTTTATAGGTAAATTGAGCACTTGGCATTACTGGTTCAGTGAAGTTTCATCTATCTGACCTCAAAAGGGGCAAAATGATAAAACTCAGAATGCATGGATACACTTACAGCAATCCATCAAACATCAGCATTACAAAAAAGAAATGTGTGCATTATCTGCAAGAGTAAGAATGTGAATTCAATAGCTGACCAAATGTAAAATATATCTGAAATCCTGCTCTCTGTTTCAGAGTTATGCTGTTAAATAAAGAGAACTGGTTTATTTTTAACAGGAAGTTATGATGTCACAGTGAAGTTATCACTTCTTGATATAAAATCTTGTCACTTTACAGACGTGTTTGCTTCATTAAACAGGCAGGTACACAATTTTAAATCCTAACATCTTGCTGTGCAGGAGAGGTTAGGTTTAAAAATACCAAATGCTGTGGGCGTTGCCTTGTTTCAAAATAAAATAAAATTTTTAAATTTAAAATCAAAAATATTTTTGAATTGGAGAAAAAACAAGATAAGGGGGAACGGACCGAGCAGAGGGAAGAATAAAAGAAAGTCAAACTGTAGTAAGATTCACTAAAATAAGAAAAAGAGAAATGTGAAAAAAAGTGGATGAAAAGGGGAAATCTGAATTTTTGGAAGCTGGCACTTGCCTGTGATTCCTGTGAAGCCACTAGCAGGCATCTTGTTTCTAACACATAACAGATGGCTTTTATGGGCCAATGAACCCTGTCTTTGAAGAAAGCAGGGGCCTGTCCTCTTTCCTCTGTACTACATTCTGAAGGTCAGAAATTGTGAAAAATCTTGATGATAAAAATCTATTTATATAGCATCCTTTGAAAGTGAGGTTGCTGAAAAATGAGGAATTAGTAAATTTGGTGTTTATCTTCGAGGTTACCAAGTCTGCTGAACAGTAATTTTAAGGAAATGATTTTAAATGGTTGGAATTAATGTGACATTGTGTCAAGGCCATAAAGCAGAAGAAGCTGAAGCTTTGTGGTTTCATGTTCCCTGCGCTGCCAACTCTGAGCAAAAAATAACTGAAGTAGACAAAAATAGATATTAGGTAAGTAAGCAAACACTTAAGTAAGACCCCAAAATACTAAGGTCCAAAAACGGAATGAAATGAAATAAAGCAATTTTTACTTTGATATCTAAGATCACAATGTGAGAAAATTCTATCTGTTGATTTACATGTTAAAATCATAGATTCATGTTAGGGAAATGTAACATTTCTATTAAATGGAGAGACAATAAATGCAAACGTGTATTGCCAAACTTACTCTGGGCAAAGGCAAAGTCTGTCTGGTGTTTCAGTTCGGATGTTTCTGCCTTGTGTTTCATTGATTTTCCATCCAATTTTCCATCTAGAGGAAATTGGGCTGTGCAAAAACAATTGAGCTTGTCTGGAACTGAAGTAAACAATCTCCTTCTCGGTCATCATCATTCTACATGGCCCTGAATAATGCATTTCTTCACCCCCCCACCCCCACCCCATTCTGAGCTCTGACCAAAAATAATTTCTGGCTGCATCAACTTCAATAGCATTCCCTGTCTGAGTAAGACCATTACAGATAAGCATCGCTGACAGCTTCCTCTGGCCTCACTCACACCCCTTCTGTAAGCCATATACTGTTCTGTACAACAGTTAGTGGTCCAGCCACATGGTACACACCACCAAACCTCCAATATATACACACGCTCTCCCTCTAACCCAAAACCAGACCCAGCAACAAAGCTCCTTTTGTTCTGTTCCACTCAAGTAAAATGGCAACGCACGCAACCCTTTCACAGAAAAATCAAAATAAGTTCAACCAACAGTGATGGGGCAGAAGGGGAGGGCGGGCAGTGGAGCATGTTTTCTCACCCCATCTGGAAAGCATTGCTTGTGTATATGCATACACACAGGAACTCTTTTTCTGTCTCACATACTCATATATGGTACATTACAGCAAAGCAATTTACTGTTATCAGTGCTAATAGAGGATATAGAGGGTGGAGTTTAATAAGAGCAAACCACCAACATTCAGGTCACTCCAATCTGATACTTTTCCTGAAGTTATTACTGCCTAATGACCACCATCAGATATGGCAGATGGGACCCAGGCCTGTTTGGAGTTGCATATGGCTAATATTCAAACACTGGATGAACTGAGAGCAAAAGCACGGGCAGTAGCTCACGGCAACGTATCATTAAAAGAAGCTTTTTTAAATGTTACTTAACACAAATATGAGACAGCTCATAGCTGGGTCTGGAAGTTTGTGCTTCAGTTGGTGAGAGCCAGTGTTTGGATAGCACTGAAGGTTTGGGGTGGCTCGGTGCAGCGCTTTCAGGTCTTACCTGTTCTTTCTCTCTGCTCTGGGTTTTCTGTAGTAGTGGCCTGCTGCTCCCAGTCCAGCCCCTCTGGGTCCCACTGGCCCTGGACAGGCCCCTTTTCTTCCTCGCATGTTGGGAGGTCTACCTCGCCTCCTTCTGAGAGCTATACAGAGAGAGATGATTTTGTCAGCAGTGAAGCCCTGCATTCAAGGAGGAAGTGATTGTAAGATTGTATAGAGTACTTATGGTCACATAACCACAGAACATTATACCAGTGGCTTATTTTTTTTCCACAGTTTCCTGCATCTTTTTCATCCTTTTCTCCATTACACACTGAACAAGAATGCAATGGAAATGAGGCCCTACTTTTGCCACAGAGCTTGGATGAGAACTGTTTCACAGAAAGAGGTTTGAATCTGTATTTAAGTCCCAGCAGTACCAAAAGGACAGGTTAATAGAGGCAAGCCAAGTTATCACTCCTCCACGGAGATTAGATTCACTGTTATGGTTCTTCCCTCTATCTGCCGGAAAAGTAAATAAGTTATCAATGTAAACATTTTCTAACAGAGCAACAGGTCTTCAAAAAGGAATTCAGTGGACATTCTGGTACCATCCAACCTATTTGTATTTTTTGTTTTATTTTTTCACTTTTGTTTCAGGCACATCAGAACTTGTCTAAAAGAAGGAGGAGGAGGCAGGCAGACAAATAAAAGTAAAGGAGGGAAGAGAATAGGTTTCCAGGGCTGGAGTGAGACATTAGACCTGCATAACTTTGTTTATGGTCAGATGTTTAAATCAACACAACTGAGCTTCCTGTTCCACTGAAACATCCAAGATTCCTCCAAAGCACTGAACGGAGACTAGCAACCTTTCCATGCCTCTCTCGCTCCTCTCTTGCCACTCTCTGTCTTGACCATTTTAGGGTTATGACCAGGTTATAACAATGACACACACACAAAAAAAAAACCAAAAAAAAAAACATGGCACGTATAATGTGGGTTTGTGGATATGTTGTGCTCCATGAACTCTGAAAAATACCTCCATGAGTGTATGTTGCTTTCAGTTTGACTTTGTGGCATTATATTTTCATATAAACAGACAGTAAATATGCAAAACAAATATCAAGCGAGCCAAGGTGGTCAGCAGTCACAACTCACCCACTGTTGATTGGGCATGGCCACGGAAGTAAGCACATCAGCCATGGCTCCTAACATCTGGTCAGTGCGTCCCTGATTCTTCTGTAGAGCTTTCATCCTCCTGAATACAAATACAAAAACTCGACACCCTTGGTCTCCGATTCCGATGCAATCTTCGCTTCCTTTATGTCCTGTGCGTGTCTTGTGCTCCTGTTTTCTGCCCCTTCACAGTGCACAGTGCTGCAGTTTGGAACTGAGCCCACCTCTTTTTACCATGACACACAGGAAACCTCATGTGTAAGAATAGATCAAGCAGGAGGAGGGCTTGTGTCTGTCTGGGACCATGCAGCTGAACAGGAGCCTCAGCACGTCCCTCTGCCAGTACGCACAGGTGAGCTGGCTGCAAGTCTCTTTGCAGCTTACTCCAGTAAATGTCTACACTCTTTGGCAAGAATCTGAAAACACAGATAGTTTTTTTTTTCTTGTTCTTCAGTCTCCTTCTGAGTTTTTGTAAATTCCACTGTTCTCTTCCTTGTTCTTCTAAACCAGGAGGTTTGTCAGTGCGACGGTATTGTGAAGTTGGCCTTCTTCTATGTTTTCTAAATGCTGAAATGAAGAGCAGTGGCTGAGCACACCACCCTCCCTGAAATCCTTCTTTCTTGTTCTTCATTGGCTATAGAGAATCACCACCCCCTCCCCAAAACCTCACCCTTTCCATAATTCTTTCTCTCCAGTCTTTCCTTGCACCCTGTCTCTAGCACCTGTATTTTTTTTCTCAAACTCAAAGTACTTCAATCTGTTTTTTCTTTGAACTACTGTAAGATTCCACACTTTCTTCATCTTTGCCCAAGTCTCAGGCAGTGACACATGGATTGTGTGAACCCTTGAGCAGTAGGGCAGCCCCAAATAAGGTATGAACACACAGCAAATGAAGCTCAACTATTTAGGAGACTGTCGCCAATTGCACATTTATCTTACTTAATTTATTTAACTGCTTAGATGATCATTATTTACAGTTTGACACTGCAGGCCACGTAGAAAAATCACGTCAAAGACGTGTGTGCATGTGTGTGTCCTGTATATTCTTAATGTTTATTGGAGAACACTATCATATTGAATTAAACTTTCAGGTTCAAAGGTCATGTGATTCTATCTTTAGTGTCTTTGATTGTTAGATTTTAACTGCAGCATGCATGGTACTCACTGTACTTCTAGCAATCTATATTTGATCATTGGAATCTGATTCACATTTCACTGCGCTAGCATGTAAGGTACCATTATGTAGTACGGGGTTAAATCAACAACCATTTCAGTCAAAGAGGAATGGCATTTCCACCTATGGTATTCATAAATGGTGGTATAACAACGAGAGAGGCGCCTTGATACAGAAAAGAGCTAGTATCATTATCAATAGGCATGATATTAATTCAGTAAGACAGAGCATGACAACGAGGGGCTAGGGTGGAAGTGGGCTATAAAGTGGCTTGCAGATGTGCAGCCACTGTTGGCAGCTGGGAGGATGTGTATGTAGTGCTTCAGAGCTCGACAGTTTAATGGGTGTCTGTGCTGGCCAGACTGTCATAGCAACAACAATCACTCACAAGGCAAGTTAAAGAGCTTTGATTAGTTAGCGCGAGCCAAGCTAGATGCTTGTTACTAACTATTCCATTTATTTATTTATTTGAATATCTAAAGAACAGATGCAAAAGCAACTATCCTGCTCTTTAAGAATCATTTTTTAAATAATTTTAATAACTGATTAATAGGTGATCTGATTGTCCAGTAGCAGCACTGTCATATTTGAATGAACACTTTTTGATTGGATGGTGTCTCAACATTTTAGTGGAAACCGCAAAGTTTAGTTCATCAACTGATGATGTCATCTCATTCAAAGTGAATGACTCCCTGACATGTTTGTGTGGATTAAGTTAACTTAAACAGCGCAAACTGTATAAGGTTTGCCAAGTGGACGCATAGAAGGCTCAGATGTGAAGTGGCACTGGCATCAACCACTATCGGCAGGGATTGTAGGGTGATCATGAATTTGTTTTACTGATTCATTTAATCAGCAACCAAACAGTAAAGTAATTCTTACTTGCACATGTCTGTTTAAAAAGCAGCTGGGTCAGTGAAATAATTATCTGAAACTAGATGTTGATTTTATACGACTAAATGGAGACAGACTGAAAATTATCCAAACCATCCCAAAGGCATCTTGTCCACATAAAAAGCATTATACCATTATACCAAACAATACCTTTGTTATACTGTTTATTGCACTCCTTTTTTCCACTTATTTTCCTATCCCAGCTGTCACAGGACGAGAGGCAGGGTACACCCTGTACAGGTCGCCAGCCTGTCGCAGGATATAACACAGAAAACTATTCATACTCACATTCACAACTATGGGCAATTTAGAATCACCAATTAACCAAACACCACATGTCTTTGGACTGTGGGAGGAAATCCATGCAAACACAGGGAGAACATGCAAACTCCACACAGAAAAGTGGCTTCAAACCCAGGACCTTCTTGCTGTGAGGCAACAGTGCTAACCACTGTGCCACGGTGCTGCCCAGAAGAGCTGCATTAATGAGAGTGAAATTTAAAATGCCACATAAGCAGAAAATCTATATACGAAGCTTCTGTGTTTTAGGAACTTTTTATTTATGTATTTTTCAAGACTTTTATGAAGGATTGGCATTATTGCCATTCTATCTGCATTTTTTTCCTCCTTTATAGCTCCTCTGGACAAAGGACAGATGAACCACGGCCAGCTTTCCATAATCATTTCATCTGTCCCATCATCCGCAATTCACAAGAATCGCTACTTCACTCATAATATTGGTCAGAATTTAATTAGTCATGATCTAATGGCTTTTCACCCAAGATGCGATCAAGGTCAAGGTCACAGTTGTTGCTTTAGGGTCAATAACCTTTGACTTGTGATGGATTGTGAGTCGGATGAGTTATGCTGAGTTATGTTTTTTGTGCCATGCTTATGAATGAATGAATGAATGAATGAATGACTGAATGAATGAATGAATGAATGAATGATACTTTATTGATCCCACAATGGGGAAATTACAATTATATATTTGACAAAAGTAGTTCATCCCCATCAGGACTTAGCTTCCTTAGTTTCCACTTCACTCACACTGACTGACTATGAACACATCAGAATCAGTTTCTATAAATTATGGTAGCCTTACAGTAACAATAACATCCTCTAATATGGACAACTGATACTTATGACCATTTTTAGCATTTTCATAAAGTGGTATTCTATAGTGAATGTGAGCGTAAATAGTGCTCAACCTGCAACAGACTGGTGACCTGTCCTGGGTGTACTCTGCCTCTTGCCCTATGACAGCAGGGATAGGCTTCTTCCATTTTCCTGACTCCTGGAGGATTTTACGTGCTTTAAGGCGAGTAGCGTTAGAGGTGCTTCTGTTTTTAGCCACATGAATGGAATTAATATAGCAGATGCACAGTCCTGCACAGGCTGCCAGCAGTCTAATATTAGCTAAGCATGTTGCTGTTGTTAGAATCAGTCACTAAGCTGGCTAAACTTAGTTCACTTCGCCCCAAGCCTCTTTCCAAGTTCTTTCGTTCCACCACTGATTTGTGCTGGGTAATGTGGTGTCTGGGGAGAAATTGGGCTGCCTTTCACAGTGATGAGTAAATGACTCTGTGAGGAATTTGCAGAATAGAAAGAGAATAACTAACCCTAAAAGG
>VUQJ01035715.1:0-11266 GCA_015108635.1 Andinoacara biseriatus
TTAAATTTTTGTTTTTTTATTTTTTTGTTTTTTTTTTTTTTTTTTTAATTCACCACTTTTTACACCGTTTATACTTTACTGTGCATTTAATTATTAGTTATTATTAATCTCTGTGTCTCTTCCACAGTGTGTCTTTTGTCCTCTCTGTCTCCCCTCAGCCCCAACCGGTCTCAGCAGATGATTCCCCCTTCCTGAGCCTGGTTCTGCTGGAGGTTTCTTCCTCTTAAAAGGGAGTTTTTCCTTTCCACTGCCAAGTACTTGATCATAGGGTGTCGTTTTGACTGGTGGGTTTTCTCTGTATTATTGTCGGTAACTTCAGCTTCACCCTTTTAATGACTTAAACTCTCCTAAAATGATCTTCTGTGTATGTGTCTGTATTTCAGTTCATTTATTGTCAATTTTACCTCAATTTGACTCACACTGCTTATAAAATGCTCAAGGCCGGTTGAAGTAAAAAAAAAGCAAATTAATTGTGTTGTGCTTTTCTGAGAAATGTCCCTTGATTGAGCTGAGCCATGAATGACAATGTTTAAAAATTCCTTGTGAAAAAAAAATTCATTTCCAGTATCATAGCATAGAACACACTGATTTATAACTAAATATTGTGTTAACTGTAATGAAAGTGAGTTTCACTTTAAAACCGAGCACTTATGTTAATTTTCATTTATTACAAATTTATCAAGACATAGCAGGAAACTATCTGTACTGCTGGGCAAGTACTGCTTTCTAAAGTAGAGCATCTTTTTCTCAGCAATGGCACCATGAGCATGGTCCTGGGGCTATGTACTGTATGGTACCTAGGAAAGGATGCGAAATAGTCTAAATCCTAAAGCACAGGCTTTTCAGACAGATTACTACCAATAGTTTCTATATATGTTCGGAAACATGAAGGCATGGATTTGCAAGCAGTAGCCTGTATCAGACTGCGGCACCATCAGGGATAACTGTTCAGCACACAACTGAAGTAAATCAAAGCTTCCAGAAAGCTTTCATTTACTGTTCTAACCACCCACTGTCTGCTGGGTCTTTCAGGGGAAGAAATCCTCTGGCACACAGGAAATAAACATTTTCTGCTTCCAGCAGCAGATGAACTGGATTGTTACTGAACTGCCAAATCTGCGTAAAGACTAGTTGACTACAATTTAATCACCAAATATCAAATATCATCATTTGTAAAATCAAAAGAAAAAAAATCTGCTGCATTGGCCAAAAGTTCTATTTGCAAATGATCAGTGGAAGCTACAGCGAGTATTCCAATGGTTATACAGCTGCAAGCAAGATAAACAAAGTGATAAGAAAATATGGAACACACTGCAACAAAGTCAATGCATTAAACATGGAATGCTTCACAGAGCAAAAATTCCAAGCATGGCCAGATTGAACCTGTGTCGACAAATCAGTTTCCTGTCCTTCCAATACCATTAATGTGAACATGTGTATATATTTAATTTTCCTGACTACAGCTTAGTAAACAATAAGCATGGCCAAATTTAGTTTTGAATTCAGTCAAGAGAAAGTAAATTTACAGGACTAAGCTAACTTTGAGCTCATACACCCATCCTGGCTTCTTTCAGAAGAAAAACACTTTTTAAATTTTATTGTCAATCTTTTCAAAGAAAGTCAAAGTGAACACATGCTGTTCAGTTGAAATCTACAGATGTTTTTGTTTGAGTTAAGATCCCCGAGGTAACAAAGCTTGAAAAAGTACGATATGTCTGCTAAAATATTTAATGAAACACATATCAAATGATATGGGATAGGGTGAGGGTGTGTGTGTGTGTGTGTGTGTGTGTGTGTGTCGGGGGCCACATTCCAGCTGTCACAGACAGACACTTTTGACAGCTCACAGGGTGTTGCAGGGCAAACACAGATACAACCAGTCACACTTACAATGCAGGATCACCAATTAGTCCAACATGAATGCCTTTAGGTTTGCTAGCCGCTGTGCTAACGTTCTTGTTTTTTAACATTTGTTCGACCGACCAGGTCGATCGCACCCCACAGTTTAAGAACCATTGCTTTGGGCTGTGAGAGGAAGCTGGATACCTGGAGAACATGTAAACTCCACACAGAAAGGGCCCGCGTGGCCAGTGGATCGTCCTTTTTTTTTTTTTTAAATGCCACTGGAGCAACCGAAAAGGGGAACACGTTTTTTGTTTACTTAGAATATGATAGTCTATTTCACTGAAAATTCATCTGAAAGATTTTCAATTTTGCAATGTTCCTTAAAACAACTTCACAAAGTCTTCCTGGCTGGATGAATGCATCGATTTGCCAGAAGAAAATCAATCAGCCTGTCTTCCTGGTTTAAGGTGACGCAAGGTGATGGCTTTGGACAGGTGGAAAAATGCAGCTTCAGTCTTCTTTCAGATCCCGACAGCAGGTAGTACAGACACAAGGACACTGGACTGTCAGATGTTAGTGTTCAAGGGAACTAAAGAACAGACAGATAATCAGTTCAGTTTTGAAAATAACATCAATATCAATTTTTTTTTTTTTGGCTGTGATATGCTATATCGGTATTGGTGCAGTCATTCAGGAAGATAGAGTAGATTATAAATCTCATAAAGAAACAATAAAATATGACTTTTGAACTTTTTGTGACAGTGGGAGCTGAGTGAGACTGTTTCATGGTATTTACCCTCTTTAAATCTGAAATAGCACTGCATTTTTTAAATATCTACAGTTGGGTGGTGATGGTTATTCAACAATTGGTGTATAAGTAGTGAGTAGGACTGCACATTCTGCTGCAGCGTAGAATATCCATTTTTAAGTATCTCTTCAGAGTCATTCATGTTACTGTGAACATTTTCTAACACAAAGTTCTATACTTGCTTATTTCTCCACATATCTAAGGCAAGACATACCTTAACTCTGCGAGGCCTGTACAGCAATGTGGCCCTATATATGAGCACAAGATGGCATGGAACAAATGAAGCTTGTTGACAGTTTTTAAAATGCCAAATATCTGCCTGGCAGCAAAGACAAGTTTCTATCCTAGGGGACGTTTAGCATGGCAGCCTTTCAGCCATCTGTGAATAGGGGGATTGGTTTATTTATTTATTTATTTGCTAATTAGGTCCTCTCTCCTTGTTCTCAGCCAGCACTTTTTTCAACTGTCCAAACTATACAAACTGTCTCTGCCTTCTATAACAGTTCCCATGCAACGCCTACGTAGTACGTGACATGCAGAAAGGGTAACCGAACAGTTGTATGCTCACTGAAATTCATGTAAAGACAGCTTATATATTCCTAAGGTGTAATGGGATGTAAAGGGGTTTAAATCTGAAACAACCATTAGCATGTTTGCACTGCTCCCAGACTGAGTGGAACACTTATTCTCTGGATATAACATGTCTATTTGAAGAATATGTTTAATACACAAGATCCCTGTAAAATCCTTGTAAAATACTCGGAGATGTTTTAAATCCACGGAAGATTTGCTGAAGAGGCATATACTTTTTCAACAGTGGCCTGTTTTTGATACAGAGTAGCACTGAACAAAATGCAGACTAGAACCACTGCTGCTTCCTAATAATTCTGCCTTGCTCAGCAGCACAATGTTTGATAAGTTACGGAAGGCAAACAGTATGTTGTTCTTGCAGTCTGTAATATTTTTACCTGTTTGAAATGAAATTTTGAAGATCTGTAGGGATGTTTTTGTTTGGTCTGGAATGAATTGCTGGCACTAGAAAGATGACAGGAAAATAGAAAATGAGAAAAATAGGGAATGATGTGCTACAGAGGTTTCCAACTGGGGACATTTCTCTTCAAGGATGAAGCAACCAAGGGGGGATTCACATGTTTTCTTTTACTCTTTATTGTCATATGTTGAATTTTCTCCCCGTGTTTGTATGGGTTTTCCCCAGATATTCTGGTTTCCTCCCACAGTCCAAAGACATGCAGGTACTGGGGTTAGGTCAACTGGTCACTCAAAATTGCCCATAGGTGTGAATGTGCGTGTGAATGGTTGTCTGTCTCTCTGTGTTGGCCCTGCGACAGGCTGGCGACCTGCACAGGGTGTACCCTGCCTCTCGGCCTATGACAGCTGGGATAGGCTCCAGCCCACCTCCAGCCCAAAAATGATATTTCAGCACAGTGCTGATACTGTACTATACTATATACTTACATCAACATTCAGAGATGAAAAACTGCAATGCACCTGCAAGTGATTACTCTAAAGTGGTAATAAAAACAAAATATGCACATTTAATGGGAGACAGTCCGCTACCTTCACAGTTCATTATAACCATTCCATAGATGGTCAGTAATGACACTTGATATGTGACTACACAACGCCCTGTTGAGAGTAATCCATAACACACCGCAAATGACTTTCAGGTATTCCATTTGTCTCTACAACTGGGATTGCAGATCCAGACTTTAAGAGGGAGGGTCAAGAAGTCATTACTATGATAATGCAATGCAAAGGCCGGAGGCAAGGAGCCAACAATTGATCTTAAAATTGGCATGCTGTCACCATGACTTGTCTCAACTCCATTGAGATAAACAAATGTGCTGCCTAAAAAAAGAACAATCAATTCTGCATCCTCAGGCTCTAAAACTGGTAAAATGATTATTTCCCATGAAGTTATCAGATTAGTCAGTAAGTACCGTAAAAATGCCATGACTATTCAAACTACAGTGAAGTTTTACATTTGTAACTGTCTGCACCAGAGTAGTGAAAAGATGAGACAATATAACGATAGGAAAATACAGATCAAACCCTTTTTAAGGTCATGTTGGATGAAATTTACAACAGCAGGCAATAAAAGCTGCATTCTTTATTTTTTGCTTATTTACGCTTAGTCTATGTTAATGACAGATATTTTTCTATGATGTGTCGGATTTCAAGTCACTTCTAGGTCAAAGTGATGGAGCTGCATCTTCAGAGATGGTGAATAGAGACGTTTTCAGAATAGACAAATAGAAAATGTTTCTTGGATTAGAATGAAGAGCGCCTTTTCATGGTTTTTCTTCTATTTTTAATTATATAGCTAACCATTACTACAGCTTTCTTTTTAGCCTTCACAATATTGACCCAACGAAATATGCTGTTTTTGTGTTTGACAAGGGCCTTCACAACTGTCACAAAAGGAATGTTTAAAAAGGCATGGGTGTCCTTGACGTGACGCACCCGAGAGTAAAATATTTAGGGAACCATAAAATTTACCACTAGGATTGGATTTTGCCACTTTTCACAAACAAAGGGTGGAAAGCCCGTTTCACATAACGATAGAATAATTTACCAATGTTGACTGCAGAAGACAATAAGGACCATCCAGTACATGCATACTGTACATAACATTGCTGAAGCTTATCCAATTAAGACATAACCTTTGCACATAGCATGGAGGTCAGCGGAGAAGCGACTACTGATGGTTCACATACTGCTGACTTAATCCCTGCATCAGATGTGCTGAATCTTAACTCTCATTGCAGCAAACTTGCATCATGTTGAAGAATAATGTCAGGTCACCGCTGTCTGTTAGATTAGATGTAGGTTCTGGATTCTTACATTTACATAATACATTTAAAGAATTCAGTTAGCGCTCCTCACCAAATCAGCTGAGTCTAATAAGCCTGAATTTCCTTATCGATGAGAAGCAAATAGTTAAAAGGGATATGGTTAGAGTGCATCATTCCTTTTTTTCTGAGCATGAATGATGGAAAAGTGCTCAGTAATCAATGATAGCTATTTGGGAGCTTGAGGACTGCATCCAGAAATCAACAGCCAGACATAAATCAGGCATAAATATTGTGTCACTCAAATATGTGGAGTAAAGCATGTGCTCATTTCTCATAGGACAATCTGGAGTTGTGCAGCGTTTTCTAAAACTACAAAAACTCAAGACAAAAAAAAAAATATCAGGTGCAGATGTCTGTAACTGTCTTCTGACCAATCAAAACACATAAACATGAGTTTATTATTTATTTAATATATGCAGCCAGATGTTTTATGTTCTCTTGTTATTCTAATGAAACTGAATCTAATTCCACACTTGCGTAACCTTTTATTTTTTTTGTGTTTTCTGATGTAACAAGCCAAACACAACCCAGAAGCAATGTGCTGAGTCACTGCTTGAAACATTTAAATTTCTGTTTTCAACTTTTTCCTATTAACGACTTTGTCTTAACGGAACTTAATCAGAAATTACTGACTGGGTCAAAACCTGCCACCTTAAGTCATTTAATATGTCTGGGCATTTGACTCATTTATTGCCCATGGCATGCAAAATTAAGGGAGCTCACAGCAAGGGTTTTGGTAAAAATGGAGATTCATTAAAGTTCATTCTAATGCCTCAAGGGAAATCAACAGTGATAAAGTCAAAGGGCTTTACCGTAATCCAGTCTGCCCAGATATGAGTAATACAATCAGCAGTGCATTATGAGTAATAAAGTGGGGAATATTTAGGCTGCTCAAAGACTTGAGGGGGCAGTCATTCAACAGGGAAATGATTCAAATAGACAAAGACCCTCTGTCTCGGAGTCGTCATGCACATCCTGAAGTCCCTGAAGTCAAGCTTTGGTTTAACTCAGGTGGCTGAGTTGGATTTTGAAGGAACAACCACTTCAATGCATATATTTATTAATAACGTACCATCAATTGTACAATTTTGCGCAGTGGCTTTGATAGTTAGATATGATCAATCTGACATTCACATAACATTACGTATTAATAAAAACTTGCCCTTAAAGCCAACACGTCCTTGAGCCTGAAAGTGGCACTTTATTATAAGCAACTCTAACTCTGACATCCACATTCATATACTTGTCACAGGCATTAGTCTGAGACACAGGTAGCTTCCAATGACTCCACTTTATGTCCAAATAATTAAAGTTTTGGTCATCAAATTCATTTTCCACCCCGGGTCCCAAGAGCTGAGAGAGATCGGTTCCGAGTGTGGAAATGCAGTATCAGCCCTTTTAAGGCAATGCCCCTGATTTATAATGTTTTGTCAAGATTTCACTTGGAAAGAAGCTATAAAGTGTCATTCAGTTTATTCTGCAGTGTTCTCAGTGCTTATTAAAGGTTTTTTCTTTTTTCATTAGGGACTTCTTTTGCATTTTGTTATTTTGCCAGTGGCAATGATTGAATTTCATTGTATTAATGTTATTATTGTAAAGGTTTAAATATGGGTTTCACAGATAATTATTAATTTAAGAGAATGCAGTGCTCAGTCTTGTGTATTATTGTGCCTGTCAAGTGGTTTTTGCTTTATTAAGGCTAAGCTATCAGTACCATTGAAAGGGTTTCTCAAGTGGATGCTGCA
This sequence comes from Andinoacara biseriatus, assembly GCA_015108635.1. Classification (NCBI taxonomy): domain Eukaryota; kingdom Metazoa; phylum Chordata; class Actinopteri; order Cichliformes; family Cichlidae; genus Andinoacara; species Andinoacara biseriatus. The sequence goes on from VUQJ01035715.1 coordinate 7,275, forward strand.
GTCTTTTATGTGAATTTAGGTTATTCTTTGTTATTCAGGAGTGGATTTAGCTTAGACAAAAGGGACTTATGAACTATTAGTTTAGAAGCCACTTTCTGCATGTGCAGTATAAAATATATGAGAAATTCCTGTTGAAAATCATGTAAATATGCACTCACTGTGTGTTGACATTCATCCATACCATTAATGTATGTGGCACATAATCCACAATCTGCAATAAACCATTAAAGGTTAGGTAAACAATGTTTAATTGTGTTACAATGCAATTCTGTATGGTATTCTTTCAATTTGTACCACCCATCTAAACATTGTTCTAGAACAAGTACCCCTCCTCATAACAGCACTTCATGAGTATAGAGCCTTCCCCCAGCAGGACAATAGACCCACACCACAACAACAGCTCATTAGCAGCTTAAGGAACATGACACAGAGCCCAAGGTACTGGCACAGCCTCTAAATTTCACAAATCTCAATCCATTAGGGAATTTACCAAAACAAAGCAAATCCATGGAAGCCCCTCCCTACAACTCACAGGACCCAAAGGATCTGCTTCAAAAGTGTTTTTGCCAGATGCCATAGGGCATCTCCATATGCCCCATGTTCAAGCCCAAAGGGTCAGAGTAAAGCACCAGTACAAACTTAGGCAGCTGATTTAATTTTCTTTTTTTCTTTTTTTTTGACTGGTGTAATTCCCAGTACAAGCCAATATGTTTCCTCTGTCATATATCTATCATAAAAGAAAGACTTTTCTTTCAGCTGACATCTATAATTATTAAATTGTGACCAACAAAGGTTCCACATCATTCCCTGACAGCAATGTTTGCTGTCATACATCAGTAGTTTCGGTGACTCTTTGATCAGTAAATAGTCAATGTTGGTATGCTTTTTCCCAAAAGAAGTGCACAGGCTGCCAAACACATCAAGTCTTTTTTTTTCTTCTTTTTTTCCTATGACTGATTTCCTGGAGGCATGTGGAACTTACACATTTTCTTCAAAATCCCACATGGCTGCATAGGATGCCCTTATGCACAGCAGCAAATTTCTTACAGCAGGGAGAAATATTAGATTGGTATCAAGCTCTGAAAAGCAGGAATTATTTTTTCTGTTTACTTCATTTCCTAAATGGATTTCCTAAATGAATCATATGCTAAACCGTCAGTAGATTAGAACCAATAAATACAGTATATGCTCTTTTAATGTACACTTAATTGCTAGCTTTTTGGGGGGAGAATTACAAGATTCATCTAATTTTTCACTTTAAATGTGCATAAGCAAAGAGACTGAACTATCACATTTCAGAACCATGGATAGAGACAAATGAAAAGACTGTTCAACTCTTTCAGCACCTTGGGCAGAGACAGAGTGAGGACAGTGAGTGTTTCAGCACCATGAGTGGATACACAGAGAAACTTGGTTTTCAATGTTTCATAACTGTGGACAGAAACAGAGGAAACAAGACTTGAGTAGTGTCCAAGTCGAGTGCTAGATACAGTACAAATGCCAGATGGGTTTTATGTTGTTGGGCTTTGTATGGGAGAAAATAAATAAATAAATAAATGCAAATTGTAGTCGAGAGGTTAAAAAAGTGATAGTGATAGAATGTTTGAAAGGCAAAGACTTCTGGAAATGCTATAACAAAGGGGAGCAAGTACATCGTGGGGGATATATCATCCCTACACTCTGAAATTGGGTACCAAGCCCCAAGAACAACTGACACGTTGAATGCCAGCTCAGCTGACCCGAAAGAGAAGATCATGGCTAAGCTGGAAACCTGGACCCTCCGTGGCCCATTACCACGTCTCTGTAAAGTGTCCTCTGAAAGTCTGCTAGAAAATGTGAATGCAGCACTATGGACCATCCTTTTTGTGACCATCACTTAAACCAATTAGCTGATCTGTACAACAGCAACCGTGATCCTCAAGATGCTTGGCTATAAGATGAATGACAGCCACAAGGAGCGGTACACTCCATCAAAGACTAGAGGCTCAAGAGATCAAGGAAGCACTTAAGAAAGTTAGCCAACTCTCAAAACTGCCTAAGAAGTACAACAAGAGACAAAAACCCATAGCCTTGGCTAACTGCCTAAAGAGATATACCAGAGATTTAGAAGCCAGGATAATAAACCAGGTGTTCCCAACTGAACCATCCGAGGTACAGTATACTCTCAGTGACAGGGAAACAATGTGAGAACAATATGTGCAAAGCAACAGCTAGTGGTAGATAGAGCAGTCACTGTAAGACCAGCCTGACCAACCTATGCACCGCCTGCATTGATTTCAAGAAAGCCAATGACTCGACGCCTCACACATAGATCTTGGAATGGGTAGAACTGTACAATATCAAGAGGATCCTAAGAGCTTTCATCAGGAACTCAGTGGGAATGTAGAGAACAACACTAGAGGCCAACTTCAAGCCAATTACACAAGTCACCATTAAGTGCGGAACTTACCAAGGAGATGCTCTGTCCCGACTGCTGTTCTGCATAGGCCTGAACCCCCTCAGTTGGATTATTAACAAGACTGGCTACAGATACCGACTATGGAATCGAGCAACCATCAGTCACCTCCTCTACATGGATGACCTTAAGCTGTATGCCAGGAGTGAACGAGACATCAATTCACTGATCTACTCCACTAGGATCTACTGCAGCAGCAGCGGAATGTCATTCAGACTGGAGACTTTAGTCGGCTGGTAACAAAAAGACCAGAACTGAAGGGGTTGCACTACCAGAAGGCAACATTGCAGATATATAGGACAGCTACAAGTACCTTGGAATCACACTGGCAAAGGGAACTATCAACAGGAAAGGTGCAACCACCAAGTACCTTCAGAGAGTACCACTGGCAGATAAAAGAAGTGACTGATATCAAAAATCCTACCAATGGCTGAACAAAGCTGGACTTAAAGACAGCACAGAGGCACTAATCATGGCAGCACAGGAACAAGCTCTAAGCACAAGATCAGTTGAGGATGATTTCTACCACACATGGCAAGATCCCAGGTGCAGAAACATTCAGAATATTCCCAATTTAGGTTCAGAAACCAGAACCAAAACAAATTAAGCAGTGTTCCCAAAACAATATTTGTTAAAGAATATATTTGAAAAATTTCTGAAATTAATGCAACACTAGTAAAATTCTGCAGCATCTTATTGGGGATTCACCTCCCTTACCACAGGAGGAGGTTCCACAGATAAGACCTCTACTGCAGCTTTTCCTTGGTCATCATCACCCAATACTCCTGTGCCTCCTCCTCCTGCAGGGGCCTTCCCATCCTTCCCTCCAGGTTTTCCTGCTTTACCATCTTTTTCAGGCTTGACTATATGGCTAAGTTTGGAGTCTGAGCCTGTCCCTCCCGACAGAATCTCCACTGCCAGCTCCATGTAGACTCGGCCCCTGATACCAACAAAAATTGGACAGCAAGAAACAATTAATATTTTCTCTTAATCAAGAACTTTAAGTGTCTTGAGGCAACTGCTTGTTGTGATTTGGCACCATATAAATAAAATTGAAACTTGAATTTAATACGAACCTGTAAGACACACCTTCTCCAATGCCCTCATTAAGTTCTGCTGTGTCATCACCCAAAGAAAAGTTTCGGGCAGAACCATACAGGTTGATCCAAGCAGGACCAAATGTTGGTAAAAACCCTGGAGAAAAAAAAAACACAACAATAAATAAAGTCACCATGAGGCAACTAACAATTTCCTCATAATTCTTACATCATGAATTTTGTTTCCTGCCTTCCTTGCTTCCTTCTTTACATCATTCCATATATTTCTCCTTTGTTCTCAATTCAGTTTTTCAGCTTTCAGTCATTTGCTCCGTACCTTTTTCACCATCCTGTTCATTGGAGATGCATCTCAGGTCAAAGCAATGAGTTCCAATGGCAACATCGTTCATACTACCCTCATCCCAAACCTATGAAAAGAGGAACTGTTATTAAACATTTTAATACTTTAGTTAGACATCTGACAACCCAACAATCACCAC
>VUQJ01035731.1:0-11105 GCA_015108635.1 Andinoacara biseriatus
TACCCCCAGCAGAGTAGAGGAAACCACAGTAATCTATAGAAACAACTTATGAAAACATTAGATATGATAAATATAGGAAACCAAACCATAATACTTCTAACAGGGGGGTTGTGGTGGGGGGGTGTTTTTCAGGAGTTGGGCTCGGCCCCTTAGTTCCAGTGAAAGGAACTCTCAATGCTTCAGCATACCAAGACATTTGGGACAATTTGATGCTCCCAACTTTGTGGGAACATTTTGGGGATGGTCCCTTCCTGTTCCAACATGGCTGCACACCAGAGCACAGAGCAGCTCCATGAAGACATGGATGAGCCAGTTTGGTGTGGAAGAACTTGACTGGCCTGCAGAGTCCTGACCTCAGCCTGATAGAACACCTTTGGGATGGATCAGAGACTGTGAGCCAGGCCTTCTCTCCAACATCAGTGTCTGACCTCACAGACGTGCTTCTGGAAGAATGGTCAGAAATTCCCATAAACACTCCTAAAGCTGTGGAAAGACTTCCCAGAAGAGCTGAAGCTGTTATAGCTGCAGAGGGTCCACATCATTTTTACATTCATTTTGTCGTGTTCGTTTTAGGCTGTATCATATTTTCAAGGTTTGTTCTGGAATATTTTTCTTCTTGTGACAAATACACATCTGTTTTTCCCATTTGATTAAAAAATTTCACATACTATAGAAATCTGGCCTGGGATGTAATTGTTAGTGCAATATTCATGTTTATGCAGCCTTAAAAGTCATTGTGCTCACCTCACTACAGGATTACACATTTGTATGTATTGACATGAGCAAACTGTCCTCCTCTATTTTAGTTATAAAATATCCTTAAAAATACAAATCTCCATACATCCATTTTCTTAACCATTTATCCAATTCGGGGTCCCATGGAAGCGCGAACCTATCCAGCTGCCGTTGAATGAGAGGCGGGGAACGCCACGGAAAGATCGGCAGCCTATCACAGGGCTAACACACTCACATTCACAGCTAATTTAGAGTCATGCATATCTTTGGACTGTGGGAGGAATCCAGAGAAAACCTGCAGACTCAGCTGACAGTATTAACTGGACCACTCCCAACTACAAATCTGACTACATCATATAAAGTAAGCACACAATCCTCTTCCCTCCAATTTTTGCAATTTTTCCGCTTATTCTGGGCAGAAAGGAGAGTTTAAATAACGTCAGGCCTTAATCTCACGCACAGTTTGTCCAGAAATTTCCAGGTGAACAATTTATTTTTAAGACATTTACCTCCCCACTGCTCAGTCCTGAGCAGCATGCTGGTTATCACCTCCTTCCTCCACAAACTAGCAGCGCGGTCACTCTGTGAGGATCCATTCAGACCTTTCCGGCCTCGGCAGCACAGGCGTGAAAATCGGCTACATTTAATCAGCCGCGGTGGAGAATTTGAACAAAGAGATCAAGAGAGCTTTGTCTTAATGGATTGGCTCCAGTCGAGGGGTCCAGTTATACCTAGTTAAAGGCACCTCAACACATTCAAACAATAGAAGTCAAACCACATGGTGTGTCCCTGAAAGATTCTCACATTCAGAAGTTATTAAAAAAAAAAGGATGGTTTTAATATTTTTCTGGGTATTTGACATTTGAGGGCCAAGTGAATTTGTGCAGTTTAACTCCAAAGATGATTTTGATTGATTGTTCATTCAATTATTCTATCAATGTTCAAAAAACAGAAAATTAAATAAAAAGCCAGCTTTTGTGTATTGGAAGTACATCAAGTGACTCACTCATATAGTGGGTCAATTCTTTCAGTCTGTACATTCGAATTTCAAGCTTACGGCCATGGCAATTCTTACCAATACAGTAAGGCCATAGAAGACGGAGGCGACATTCAGAAAAGGGCCAGTGCAGTCAAACAAAGCAGTAAATCAAGTGGCTTGACACATGCTCACCAGACAGTTTGCCATTTGTCACAGCGCCTGAATGGAACTAAAAGCAAAGTTGTGGACGCATCGGGGTGATCGGCATTGCTCAGATACTGCACAAGAGCCCTTTTCAGACAGCTGCAACACTGATTACATTGTGTGAAGGCCAATCAAAGGGGAAAATGACGAGAGCAGTCACGCTGGACACACACAATGCACAAATGGCAGCGGTCAGATGGTGGAGGAGAGAGGCGGCGCTCCGGAGATTTTAAAGGCACATTTTGGGAGGCAGAGTCCGGAATATTGGAAAGTCTCCTACATGCAGTGTAAACAGCTTTGGAATATCTGAGTTGGAGAGTTTTAGGTATTTGTTTTTATGTACGAGCTGCTCAGCTGAATAATTTAACCACAGTCGAAAGTCCAAAAACACCCAGAAAAATAATCATCGTTCACGCTTCACTTCTTTCTTTGTTCTTCTTTGTTTTTGTCATTCATGTGTGTCTCATAGTACCGTATCACCCCAACAGAGCACTTCGCTCTCAGACTGCTGGATTACTTGTGGTTCCAGGATACTTCAGAGTAGAATGGGAGGCAGAGCCTTCAGCTTTCAGGCCCCTCTTCTGTGGAACCAGCTCCCAGTTTGGATTCAGGAGACAGACACCCTCTCTATTTTTAAGATTAGGCTTAAAACTTTCCTTTATGATAGAGCTTATAGTTAGGGCTGGATCAGGTGATCCTGAACCATCCCTTAGTTATGCTGCTATAGGCCTAGGCTGCTGGGGGGGTTCATTAGTTATTATTGTCTCTCTTCTACAGTGTGTCTTTTGTCCTCTCCCTCCCCTCAGCCCCAGCAGATGACTGCCTCTTCCTGAGCCTGGTTCTGCTGGAGGTTTCTTCCTGTTAAAAGGGAGTTTTTCCTTCCTACTGTTGCCAAGTGCCGCTCATAGGGGGTTGTTTTGACTGTTGGGATTTCTCTGTATTATTGTCTTTACCTACAATATAAAGCACCTTGAGGCGACTGTTTATTTGGCGCTATATACTTAAAATTAAATTGAGTTGAATAAAAATTATTATAAATCAATAATATTGAATTATATTATTGGATAAATATTATCCAATAATAATAATATTAATATTATTGAATTTATTATAATTACTTCCTTGATGAATGGACAGCAACATGTTTGTAACATCTTTTAATCTGATCTGTCATCAAGTGCTTCTTTTAAAATGGGGGGTGGGGGGTACCAGCCCTCATTAGAAGAAGAAATGATCCTTTAAATGTAACATAATCACTAATGAAACATCACATTTTAAAAATCTCATCTGCTGGTTCTGATTTTGGCTGATTTAGAACAACGTTGGCGAAATACACCATAATTCTGTAATTGTGCCCTGTGACCCGTCCAGCTTGTACCTGCCTCTTCTCCTGTGGCAGCTGGGATAGACTCCTGCCCCCGTGACCCTGGACTGGATCAACAGAAGAAAATGGATGGATGGATATTCATAAGTAAACATTGATCATTTCATAACATTTCACCTTCTTTGTGGTCTATAATGCAAATATTAACTGAAATGCAAAGACACTGGAACCAGCTGAGTTCACGTCCAGATTATCAGAGCTACAAACTTGACACTGGCAGTTTCCTGCTGACTGCATCAGTGTTTGGATGCGCTCACAGCTCAGTGCAGCTGCAGGTCATGGAAGGAAGATCTTTGCGACCATCAGCTGGTTGTGTTCACTCTGGTTTGTGTGGAACGAAATGTAATGAAGGGTTATGGTGGCCTGCAGAACTGCATGAGAGCTTTGATAGGAGCACGAGTGGAATTGAATTCAGGACTGTCCTTTACTCAAGTACTTGAATAAGTACCAATTTCCATTTTTACTCCACCTTATATTGGACTCCAAAGTTGTACCTTGTAGCTTTAGTGCTTCACTTATTAATTACATGCTGCTACTCAGCAGCATGTACTGTAAGTACATTCAAGTATATTTTGATGCTAAAACTTTTATATTATTTCTTCAGTAATATTATGAATATATTATAATCAAAGACTAAATACTTGCTTCACCACAATGCAGACCAGTCCAGTTTAAACTGACATTAAAGTCAGCCGCAAACGTCTGATTTCTGTCACTGTCACCCAGTCGTGCAACTTTTATTCAAAACACCTGGAGGCAGTAATATCAGGCAAACAAAGCTAAATACAGTTTAGTTATGGAGAAATAATTATGAATCAGCTTTTTAAAGCAGGTGAGGGCCTGTGCAACAACATATCCAAAATATCTGGCTTCACTTAGACGAATATTAGCAATTTATTTATTGAGTACTTTATTTGTAAGGGGGAAATTACAAAGAATGGATGGATGCAGTGTGTGAGTTACTGTACCTGCGTGCAGCTCCTTTCCAACACTGATTAATGGATTGAACTGTTATATGAATTCTGCCATACCAAATAAAAACGATAGCCTAACATGATCTGTTAAAAATGGGCACCTAAAGCAACCAAAATAAAACAGTGCAAATCAAAGCAGCTTTTATGGCTCACATTTAATTTTATGATTCTGAATAAACTGTTTTATAGAGAATCGGCTTTAAACTGGCAGGTAAGGCGAGGTGTGTCTTTAATTGAGGCAGAGCTTACAGAGTCTAATGCTACAGTTACCTTCTGATATATTATCCCAATGAGAGGTCACGTAAAGGTGGTTTGAAGCTTGTTAAGGTTTCTCGGCCTTGCTATGAGCGCATACACATAAAACAGATTGAATGCAAACATTTGAGAAGAATGGCAGATTTTACAGAGAGAAAACCATAACTTAAGACACAACATGTGAAAAGGTTAAACGTGTAATATGAGCTAAACGCGTTTGCTGCAGCAGTGTGTGAGAGGAAAAGCAGTGTGTGTATTAACAGGAGTGTATTATGTGATTGTGGCTCGCAGTGTCAAGATTGAAGCAGAGCTACAAAAAGCTCGATACTGAAGACTTTGCAGCATTGTGAACCAATCCTGACAAAATCTCAATACAGTCACATGTTCTTACATTTGTTTCTGCTCAAATGAAGGTTTTCCTGTGGTCCTCCTATTTCAGATGCCTCAACAAGGATCCTGTTAGGATCATTCTGCTATTTTAAGGTTGCTTCCAAGATTCTGCTTCTCAGGAAAAATCTGAGTATCTATAAACTTTTGATCTTATCTGCACACTGACGTCATTGGGATCTGCCAGGAAAGGTGACGCTGTGCTCCAAAGAACTGACTGGTGAACAGGCGGCGGTTTTGAACTTGTTGATCTCTTATCTTGAGCGTAATCTCCTGCAGAGCAGGTTATGTTACCTCACTGAGCCCCAAATCCTGCTTCAGAGCGCAGGCCTCATGCAAAACGCACACTTACAGAGACAAACGCCAGAAACGCTGTCTCACTTTCTCCGAACCTCTCGGTCTCTTGTTCTCAGCTGATTGGGACGATAAAGACAACTGTGATGAAGACGATGGTAACAGGAACTGGCTGTCATCGTGGTGCTCCGTACATGAAACCCTCGAAGCTTAAACAGCTCCATGGTGTCTGTGCAATGAAGAGATTTCCTCTCAGTGACACACACACACACACACACACGCATTCATGCACATGCACACACGCACGCACACATACACGCATTCATGCACATGCACACACACACACACACGCACACATACACGCATTCATGCACACACAGACACACACACACACATGTATTTGCTACCTACGTATCAAGAATTATTTTGATCATGTGCCTCACGGGAACCAGAGAGAGTGTTTAGCCTCAAGGCGTCCCAAATACAAATCAGTGTGTGTGTGTGTGTGTGTGTGCGCCCGTTCATGCGTGGGAGGGCTGCTAGAACAGGAGATTTTTTGTGTTGGGGAAGAGAGAGGCTTGGGCACTTCATCTTCTCTTCTGAGCGCTGCCAAAAAGGGCAGAGGTCAAAAGTCAGGGCGATCGGAGAATTCCGCGCTGCATGCCGACAGATCGGGTTTCAAGGGTGGGGGAGGGTCTCGGATCAGCCTGGAGGGATAGGTGCTTGTGTGTGAGCATTTGTGAACGTGTTTGCATGTGTTCACATGTGCATATATCTGTTGTGAGCGTGCACATGTACGTGTTTATGTGAGAGCCCTTTTTAAAGACGTCTCATTGGAGTGTTAATGCTGAGAGAATTTGGAAGTTTCTCTTGATGTTTTTATTGCTTTGTAGGAGTCATCTGGAGGAGACTCGCCCATCATAAGGCAACAGTTAAACTCCCAGAGCTCAGTGTCACTGTAGTTTTAAAACACGTACTGCAAGAATGCTTTAGATCCATTTTGGTCATTCGTCATCCAGCAGCTCTGAAACGTTCCGATTGGTGAAAGCAGAATCATCATTAGTCAGATTTAAGTTGTTCTTGATAACATAAAAAAAACTGTACAGCGATCACAGGTTTAATAACCAACAGAAATCCCTGAAATATCTCCCAGTCAGACACAACTGTTGACTGACCCTCGATCAGTCCTCGGGGACGTGTCGTAAGTCCACCTTCTGCTCAGTGCTGAGACGTTTAGCAGGACTCATCCAAAAGGTTTGATACGTAAAGAGAGTACAGACGTCAGCAACCAGCAGCTCCCACTGTGGCCTTTGTACGTGATCATTAACGAACATGTGCTCCGGGTCTTCGGTGGCTCCCGGGGAGCCCAGAGTGATCACCACAGCTGTGTTTCTATTGTGCTGAAAAATAACACAACACTGCAGCTCTGGCTATGCGCTGGAATTTATTGTATTTACTTTCCAAGGCGTAAAAGAAGCAAAGGTTGAAAACAACCCCGCAGCCGTGCAGCGCTCAGGAAACATTAGGACGGATAATGGGAGCAGTTTTATGAAACGGGGTGACGGATTTATGTTGGCGTGTGTTGGGGAAAGATTATCTGACATGAAATACTGACTTTAAAGTGTGAGGAAAAGTGGGGCATAAAGTCTCTGTAGCTGCTGAAGTGTTTCAATAGGTTTACATGCTATTAGCCCAATTTGAATAAACATGCTTCACGAGCACCTCGGTCAGATTAAACGGGCCCAAGATGATGAAGCCGGGTGGAATAAACCTTTCCATAAAGTGAACAGAAGAAAAATGGCACCATATAAACAACAGTTATTGCATACTTTGTGCACATGTTGTCGGCTGTGTGCTGTGCTGCCATAAATAAGCTAGGATACACACTTCTGCCCTTTCACAACATAATGCATCAGAACTGAACTGTTGGGAGCAACAAAAAGCTGATTGGATGACAGATGTCAGTCCTCGGGGGACTGATCAGACATGCAAACGTTCACCTTCCATGCAAACAACTGACAGAAATCTTCAATCAGAATGAAAAAATGTGTTCAAGCCACTCACTGCACTGTTAGCGTGACCATCACAGTACAAAATAATAGGTACAGAGGCGCCTACACCTGCAGGAGCTGCTCAGCCATCGACACACACGCCGTGAAGCTCCTGGCACACGGTTTTATGCTGATGTTAATGCCCGAGGTCACTCAGCCGGCAGAGCGTCAGCGACTTTCCCCTCAGCACTCGGCGATCCCGCTCTGTACTGGTCTGCCACTTCCTGGATGAGGGGCTGTGCTTCCTTAAAGCTCCTGCTTTGCAATAACACCACTTGCAGCTGACGGGAAGGAGACATCTTTGGACAGATGTTTGTGAATCCAGGCTGCATGGCTGCTTGATTTTATACACCTGTGGGGGACGGAAAACACCTGAGTTCACAGGGTAGGAGGTGTGCAGCACTGCTAACTAATTTTGGGACTGATAAGCATCATTAATACATAATAAATTAGTTCATTAAACTTTATTAAATAGTTCTTTAACAGTTAAACGATTAAAACATAAAATAATATAGTTTACGAGTCCAGCCATTACCATTATCATTGCATATATTTTTGTGTACAGAATCATAGTTTACTGATGAGTTTTCTTTAGCTTTGGTCTCGTGTCGCACACGTGCTGTGAGTCTGGTTCTGCTCCTAACGTGTGTGTTAATGAAAGCAAATTAATGGAAACAGAGAGCGAGTGAAGATGGACACAAACACGCTGCAACTGTACAATAACCATCCAGGAAAAGCTCCTAAAAATATTCAGTTAAAGTTCAAATAGCCATCAGTCTACCAGGGACAAGATGAGCAGCTTTAAAAAACATTTAAATAATAAAGGAGAGTTTGTCAGGGGACCTAACAAACCACCTGCAGCAGGTGAACAGTATCTGAAAATCATCTGAAGTCAGGTACTTATAGAAAAACAGACCTGAAACAGGAGCTGAGAGCTGCATCTACTGTTCACTGAATATCAGTGCTCCAAATGTTTGATGCAAATCCTCATTAATACTGTAGGTACAGAGTTTAGTCAAGTTTATTTCTATAGACCAAAGTGCTGCACATGTAAAATAATCACATAACATAAAATATAAGATAAAATCACAGTTAAGACAGGAAACATAAACTGATAAGAGTTTAGGAGAGCGGGACAGCAGTGAGTGTCTGCAGCCATCTGTGACACATGGTGGAGGCTCCACGGTGGAGGATCCACGGTGGAGGCTCCACGGTGGAGGATCCACGGTGGAGGATCCACGGTGGAGGTTTGGGCTGCATGAATCATGAATGCACAAATGTACGCTCACATTTTGATCCACCATCAAAACCGTCTTGAAAGCTTCAGCCTGATGATCCCAAACGTGCTTCCAGTGCAGTAAAAGCACCAGGATAGAAAAACACACAGTGGAAAACTATCCTTCATGGATCGCCCTTCCCAGAGTCTGGACCTCAGCTTTACTGAAGCAGTTCATCCTGACAGAGAACAGAACCAAAGGCAGAAACAGACAAAGCAGAGCTTCAAGAAGCCTGGAGATCTGTTCCAGAAGACTGCTTAAAGAAATGAGAGAAAGCTGCCAAAAGAAGAAGGTTGTGTTGAAGAATAAAGGTGTTCATAACCTTATATTCTGTATTTCCGTGTACATTCGCATGTTTCACTAAATCGCTGCAACTATTTCCCATTTTCTTAGCAAAATATAAAGAAATGACTGAAAAATTGAATCCTGGTGCTGAAGTTTGGGGAAAAAGGATGCCGAGCCTCCATCTCTACTTCTAGCACTTATTCATTGTTATGATGCAACATGAATTTTGAGACCACACGTGTGCCCTGGGGTAAGATGAAACACTGCCTTACCTCCAGGGCTTGGGCTCATTTTAGCCCACAGCCACCATTTTTGGGAAAAAAAGTGCTCACTGCAGCAAACCAGAGCAAACCCACATTAGCGGACGCGGTCACATGGTTTAACTCGCTTTAACACGTGATCTGTGATTACAGCCTGAGGCGAATAGGTTTTAATGTGAAAGTGATCATATCTCTGAAGCCAGGAGAAGACCTGATGTTCTCTTCTTCTTCCGTGAGGCTCGTCCTTCCAGGGCACGATGGAAGAGGAAGATGCTTGGGCTCAAATGACTGAAAGAACGAATTGTTGCCTGGATACATCTACGGTACCCACTTGGTCATTTTACCCACTTTCCCCTATTAATGATGGTTATGGTCAATTTTAGCTAAAAGGAAAACCACGTTAGCGCGCTTATTTTGCTTTGCAGCGAGCTTTGCTTCCTGGCCTTTGCAGATCTGTGCCTTTGGCTCTTGGTTGTCTTTGTGGTGGACACAGGAAGTGTTTTACTTGCACTGTGAACAAAAGTCCTCTCTGCAGTTTGCAGGGAAGATACCGGAGCCGAAGGACCAGCTCAGTCACACAAAATGAATATTGTTTAGAAACACTGAATGCAAATTCATACTATTCACACTGGTGGACGCTGGTTTTTATAAAGTCACGTCAGTGTGTCCTACAAATATTATTTAAACTTTATGTTATGAGTTTATTTGAATGTCACAGCCATGATGTGCTAACAGGGACGGTTTGATCATTTCACTGAGCTCAGAGTAATACCAGTGATTGTGTGAAGAATACTGGTGTTGGGTCAGTTTCCAACTGTAGAATTACACCACAGCCACCCCCTGCTGCCCCCAGTGCACATTTAGCTGCTCTGTGAATACAGTTAGTGTCCACGAACACTCATCAGTAGATTGCGTCTGAACTCCAGGACACCATTACCCTTCTTCTCTTCTTATTGGGAAATTAACAAAGTCTTACTCTTTTTTGCACCAAGATATTTTGCCACTGATTTCTATGGTTTATTTTTCCTTTGTGACACGGCCTGGGATCATGAAAGAGAGCAAATGAGTCAGTGATGGATTGGACGGAGCAGTCTAAATGTGGGGTTGATCTCCCTGCCCCTCTCTTTTTCCACTCCCCGGGCTGTTTGAGCAGTGTTCGGATCAGGGCTGGCTCTCAGGCCCTAATGGAGGCAACTCATTTCAAGTGGGTTTGAATCTTTGATGCCAAGCCGGTTAACAATGCATCCTTTCTTTGACTGGGTTAGAACTGGCCAGCAGGGTTCCAGCGAGAGGGGAAAATGTAAACTGGGGATTAGCCGGACTAATGGCCCCGACTTGTCGTTGATGTTAATTAGCGTTAATTAGGACCCCCTTCATTTAGCAGGTGGGGCTTGAAGGCTGGGGCGAGCTTCTGGTGTTTTTGCAAATGTCCTGGCACATGTTTATACACGCATGGTCAGATCCTAATACACACATTTTCACAGTTGCACACACAAGCCAGAGCTCCTTGTTAATTTCAGCATCCCATCAGTGCGAGCACATGTACTCTTGTACACTGACAGCTTTCTTCTGTTGGGTCTTTGCTCCTTGTCAGAGGCCATTTGCTCTCGCCACAATGAGTCCCTTTGACCGGTTTTGATCTCCACAGCTATTCGACCTCCTCTTTTCTAGTGGTCAAGATAAGACTCACCATTCCATCTCTACTCTTTACACAGCCTTAAATCTAACCACCTCCCTCCCCCTCCCATGTGTGTGTGTGTGTGTGTGTGTCCACTGATCCAGGGGAAAGACAGTGGTTGATCTGGAGTCTTTTCTGCTTCCAAGGTCCTACTACTGAGACATAAATGGCCACTTTGTTTGGTCGGTTAACCCTTTATTGTTCCGGAGGCCCCTCGGAGCGCTGATGCCGTTGGGTTTGCTAGTCTTGGACCTTTGTGCAGCATTTACATGTGCAAACACATCTCCATACGCGCAGGACCCTTTCACGTGCACACACACACAGAGGGGGCATGTCCTAAGA
>VUQJ01035732.1:0-12158 GCA_015108635.1 Andinoacara biseriatus
CCCTGCAACAGAAAGGCACTGTTACCATGACTCTACTTCGGTCAGTCATCAAGGACATCTTGTTGAAATTCTGCTCATCTCTTCCCTTTCTCCCTCAGTTTCCCACTATCCTTCCTTTCTCCCTTCCCGTGACTGGGGTGAAGTGGCCTGCTTTGGTTAATGGTAATACAGTGCCCAGGTGCCCAAAGAGACAAGGGAGAGATGGAAGGCACAAACACGATGACGAAAGAAGGCGAAGAGTCTGTTTGGAATAAATAAATAAATAAAAAGAAATAAATTATATTAAAAAAAAACTTCATGTATATATTACACAGATAATCCTCAGTAAATTACTTATTATATGCCCTTGTAAAACAGGGATAAAATGATTAGAAGGCAATTTGAACAAAACCCTGCCTGTTCTTGTCTCTACCGTATCCACACCCGTGCACACACACTTTCCTCCACTAAACCAATGATGATTGCCAGGAAGCACTTAAGCATTGCACTGACCTCAGTGTTTATTGTAAGGACGGGACAGGTAGGATTATAGAAAACACATCGCTGGGTGCAGATGAAGGGGAGAGATGGTGTGGAGGGCTAGATAGATAGATGAAGGCAGATACTTAAGTAATTTGTGAAGGCAGATTCATTGAGGTAAAGGCCTTTGATGGACTGCATGTCCGATCCTTCAAGGACAGGTTGGAGCAGAGAGAGGAAGGTGTGGACTGTGTGAGTGGGAGGAAAGAGATGTTATGAGTAGGGGCTGGCGGATCTGGGGTGTTGTTAAGAATTGTAATATAATAAGTGGGCCATTTAATTCAGCCACATTCAACATCAAACACACGATTCATCTCAGCTCAGCAAGGCCAGACTGTGGCCAGCACATATACAGAAACGCATCACTCAGCTAGCACGCTCATATGTGTTCACATATACATCTGAAGGTACCAGTGGCACAATTCCATGAATATCATGTCGTGTAGGCCTCAGATGTCTGTGCTGATTTTTGTTCGTGACTCACTTTACCTTACCAACACACATACATGCAAACATAGAGCTGCACCTGCCTGTGGCTGGCCCATTAACTATACTGAGAGGGAGGAAAGTCAGGGCCACTGGAGTGTCTCTTACTCCAACAATCAATCATATATTAGGTAGACAGTATATCCAACTGAGCAAGCTGCCAAATAGAGAGGGAAAATATGAAGAGCAAATCTAACAGTAGGGCACAGATGCAGTGAAGTCTGCGTAGGCCTGGAACTGATAACTATGTGCTAACAACTGAAGAAACACACATAGTCTTTATGCATTAGTTATGCACAGTTCTTTTATTGTAAAGCTCCCACTGCTGCAGTTAGCAATAAGTCGATGCAGATAAGCCCATAATCACACGCTTTCATATAAGTGGATCTGTATGATCCACGAGTCTTTACACCTGCCAGTGAAAGGATGGCAATGTCAAAGTCACCCAGATCAGCCAAGAACATGAACGCACGCCTAGACTGACAAAAAGGAACCAATTCCATTCTGGCTCTGTGACAAAGTTCTAATACGGTCTACTTTGGACACATGGTGCCTTCACATGTTTTGCTTTTACCAGGTCTGACTCATGTGTGAATATCTGCTGAAAGTAGAATATGTTACAGTATCCTGTTTTAGTTTCTTGCTAGTTCTTCCCATTGATATACAGTAAAGGTTGCCTTGGTTACATCTCAGGTGATATAAATTCAAAGTGTCGATGGTCATCATGAGGGGGGCAGGGATGATAACGAGCACAGCATAACTTTTACTGCACTAGTAAGTGCCCAGCTCAGGTTGGTTTTTATTAACATGTCTTTAATTTATTTGGGTTTTTTTTTGCTTTCCCATACAGTAACACAAATTCACTAATGACCCTTTCAGCCCTGTGGCATTCTCAGTCTATTTTTCAGTTTTTCCTTGCTCTTCTCTGTCATTAAGCAGGAGCACTGCTACATGAAAGCATGAAATCCATGCTGAGTGCAGTTGGGTAATTATCAGAGGCATTCACTTACAGAAGACTCAGTTTGTGTAAATACATTTTGCTGTGTTGTATTACAACGTTAAAACCATTAGATTATATCCAAACGAAGGGTGATACGTTTGGTTTTGTTTTTTTTCATGGCCATAAAAAAAATTGTCAGTGTACCTTTTCACCTTGTGTTTCTTAGAAAATCATCATGCTGTTTACACAATATTTTCAACTTCTCTAGCTAGACAACATAAAACAAAAAGACTGCTGCCTCAAGCTATGCTTCCCCATATTGACTTCAAGAAGAAAACAGGAAACATGGCTTCTTTGAGGTGATTTTGCTTGCTGTTTTGTTCGTGTCACTGATCGATCGTATGGTGGATTTCATATTTGATCCAGGCTGAAATATTTAATAAAAATGGATAGCGAGGAAAATGTGTCCAGACCTTTCTGGTCCCCAGAAAGTTAATCCTAATGACATTAGATGTTCTCTGATTTTTACTCTGGCACCGCCAGCAGCTAAATATTTTGACTTGACAAATCTCTGCTTAGATTAAAGGAAAACATGAACGCCGAGTTTTCTTTCCCCCTTATTTTGATACCAAAGTTCCAAATGGAAATTTGGAAAATGAAATGTTATCTGTTGATAACAAGCTGCTGGAAACAGAAGCACAGTGTCTTTAACTTTCTGAACATTGTTGAGCAGTATTTAATAACGTTAGAATTTTATAATTACAACATAAATGCGCAGGCAGCTACAGGGAAACTATAAATAAAGACAGAACAAGACATCCTACAAACCGCAGACAATGAATCAACGAATAAACTGAGTTAGAAGAAGATGGTGGAAATATAATTGTTCCTGCAACTTTCAAACAATCAAACAAACTATAAAAAATGATATACAGACATATAGATACCTTCAGTTAGTAAAGGCCATCAGTGACAGCAAATAATATTTAAACCAACATCACAGTTATCATCATACTTCACAGATACTGTTAATAATCATGTGTTGCTTTAAAGGATTTTCCTTCCTAAAAATTATTGCTTTTAGAAACTTTTAGTGCTTTTTGTAAGAAAGATAAACGCTTGTCTTAGTCTGACAAAGCCTGATAAATTATAGTTTTCTTTAACACACTGGTTTCAGGTAAAGGTGCGTTTGTTATTGTGGTCATCTGGTTACATTTACAGCTGACTAAATGATTGGTGGCCTTGCTGTCATAAAGAAAGACCTGTTCTGTTTTTGTTTGTTTGTTTGCTTGTTTGTTTTCTGACATCCTGCAGACATTTTGTGCTTTGTTTTGTTTTAAAAAGTAATCAAAAATAATGAAACATTTTTGTCACCTTGGAGACTTCTTTTTTCCACATTGCATCACTTATTACATTTCAACAGAACAATTAGTTATCTATTTCATGTTTTTCTTTTTTTAAACCTGTTGTTGCTATAGCCGTATTTCACGTTAAAGAGGATAAGAGGGGTAATTGTCAGAACAACATGCAATGTTTCACATTACAGTTAAGCTTTAATAGCTTGAGTGGACCTACAGGAGACCGTTACAGGAAAATCTGAACGCTTTCTTTTTATTTCATAGTTTTTGTTTACTCGGCCATTTCTTTTATTTTTGCTTCTCTGTACATAGCAGCAGCAATACTGCAGTCAGCACCACAGACAGTGACACATGCTTTGGTGAAAGGATTCAGGATTCATGTTTTCCTCTCCAATTCTTGACATTTGTAAATATTAATAATATATGCATCACTTTTTTTTTTTCAGTGTATAACAAAGTTGCCACTATTGCATCAACAGAATTCCACAAGGCTAATAAAAAAATGATTTAAACTCCATTTAATGTCACAAAACAGATGCTTTAATTACATCAACAAGTAAACAAAATATGTATGACTGAGAGAAGCAGGTGGCGCTCTGCTCACTGACAGGCAGTATCACCAAATTTGTTGCTTATATGGAGAATATGGCTACATAAAAATGATTGAAACCTAAATATGGTAACAAGTTCATCGAGTTTAACTTACGGCAACTTTAGAAGTTAATTACAAACAAGGCAAGCCTGACTAAACTGGTCTTTGGAAGTTATGACATAGCTGACTGATCTAAAATTATTGCGCTAAATTGTAAAATAATTGGATTTCATCTGTATATTATGAATGAAATATCAATGCATGATGTGTGTGTTTTGCATTTTAGTGTCGGTGTACAATATGCATCTGTGTGCCTCGTGTTAGGCTCCGTAACTTAAACTTTACAGATGTGTTTACAATGTACCATTGTTCACATTGCTTACACAATGGTTTATAATTAGTGGGAGTCACTGTTATTGACCCTTAAGGCATAGATTTACTGTGAATTCTGAAGGCTTGTATAGTTTATTGTTTCCCTTGTGTCTTCTTTGTAATCTATAAAGAAAAATAGCATGTCAGGAAAACCACAAGCTGGCCCTAAAAGCATCATTGGTTTTTCAAAGGATGCCACTTTGGAAGCATTTACTTTTGACCTTTTTTTTGTTCTTTTTTTGTCATGATACTTGGCTTCAAAGCTTTTCTTATCACACTCTCTAGTGTATAAGTGCTAAAACTTTGACAAAAGTAGCTCGAACAACAAGGATTAGTCTGCTTTTACTTGTTATTCTATTAAGTCAATGCCATAAAAAATACATGTAGGGAACCATCTCTAAACAAAGGTTTCATTTCATGTGTGCTCTTTAATTGCTACATAATAGCGGACTGTAAGCAAAGAAATGTGAAAGAAGATCAAAATAGATGACACACACAGTGAGGTGAAACAATACCTGTTACACTGCTGTGATGGCCACAGTTAAGTCTTTGTTTCTGGACACAAAATGCCCAAAATGCCCTCTGGCTCTCTGATTTACTGGAGCTTAGCTCCTGTTCAATATTTAGTAAAATCAACAATTTTTATGTAGCAGTTTCTGTTTTTTTCTAAACAGGTGGAACCCAACATTATCACATTTTCCTGACATTGTGAGAACTTACATCTTGTCAAGATGAACTCAAGAACAATTTTGACAAATGTTATGTGAGTAATATGCATATTATATAACAAATATATATATATATATATACACACTGTGTTCTTGTCAGTTAATTATAACAGAACCACATGTTCTATTAGAGTCAAATGAAGTCAAAGCTGATTGCTAAAGCGCATGTCAAACAAGTTCGACTGACAGTGCAGTACCGGCTATGCAAAATATAATTGATAATCACTAAATTGCCAATAAATACAATAAAATCTATATAAAATAAATCTCAATAAATAAAAAAAAAGCTGGGATACCCTGCTCAGCTATAACTGAAAGCAAGTGAGAATAAGTAGTTTTTTAAACAGTGTTTTAAAATAGCTGATTTATTGGGCAGCTCTTGTGTGAAAGGGTGGGTTGCTCCAAAGATTAGGGGCTGCCATGGAAAAGTTTCTGTCATCTTGTTTTTGAGGCATTTGTGAAGCAAATTTCCATGTGTGACTTTTTAAAAGCTCTCTGTGTTCAGTTGTCTTACCAAAACTTCTCCTGACTCGGGAGGGAATTATTATTTTTTTAATTATTCCACTATTCCATGTTTTTTGTTTGTTTGTTTGTTTATTATAACTATAATGATAGGACCTAAATGTAGATATGAATATAACATGAGTGTGGAGCAGTGTTTTAGATTTGAACGGTGGTGTTTTGCGCATGCCAGTTTCTTCTATAATAGTTTAAAGGCAGAATTAGCTCCATCTGGGATCCAGAAGCTCGCTAAACTTGTTCTGATACAGGTCAGGCCTATATAACCAAGACAAAAAGGCAGCAAGTAGAAAGTGGCCTTCAGAACCTTTGAAGCTTAAAACTATTTTCCGAAGGAAAAAAAAAAAGCACACTTTAAATAATTAATTTTACTGCAGTCAACCTCCACGTCACAGTAATGTTAGGACAGTCATTCTTCATTCTTCCTGTACTTGTGGGGTCATGAAAGCCCTTCATCTGTAGCAGTATAGCAACTTATCCTCAATGAATTTATATGCCTCCCCAACAAAACACGCAACATATTTTTTCTTAATATTTTATGACCCACTGAACACTAAAAAGAAATTGCACTCATTCTGAGCACTGTTTTCTTTCTGTGTCACTGAGCACTTGCTGTGATTCTCTTTGAGTCCTGCATTTAAAATATACCACGTAGATAAATTTTGGATGAAATGTTAGAGGCTAAAATTGAGACAAAATGGAACTTTCTTTGAAGAAAAGTGCATGCAGCAGGAGCTTAAGTTGTCTTTTCTTGCAGACAGACAGTATGTATTCACTGGTCCCATATCATAACTCTTAATTAACACTTTCTAACCATTAATCAAGGGCTGCATTTTCATGATATTGCATCAAAATATAGTGAGATTGATTTAAAATAAGAAGGTGCAACATTATTGTTAATGGTGTCCACTTTCCTATCCATCCTCCTTTACATTCTCGCTCTCTCTCTCTCTCTCTCTCTCTCATACACACAGTTACAAGCAGACATGGGACTGAGGCCATGGCCTTTACCTTTTTAGTGCTCTGCGTGCTTATTGGAGCATACTGTCTAAGACATGGCCCGGCTCTCAACAATGGCCTCAGCAAAGATCCCATTTAGTTAAGAGCCCATATAAGACGTGTCTCAAGGCTACATGCAGAATAGCAAAGAGTCGAGGAAGAAACAAAACAAAGACAGGGGGCATGATCAAAAAAGCATAGCGAGAACAGCGACAGATATGTACAACTAGTACTTTATGGGTGATGCTTACTTTTGTATTGCTGATGAAACCCAATGCAGTATTTTCTGTCCAGTCATCTTTTCTTAAACCCATTTCCAGCCTTCAATTTTCTGTAAATGAAAGTTTAACCAAGGGGAAACTTTCTCACTTACAATCAGTATCAGTTTCTTAACAACTCTGATATACACTCGACTCACATGAATCCAGCTTTTGTCAGTTACCCCCTTGAAAGTCCAACTCTCTCTATCCCAGTAGACCAGGCAATCTCACTCTCATCTTGATTCCCTTGTGGTATTGCCAAAATGATGGAAATAGCAGCAATTCCTCAGTGAGTGTAGCTCTCTAATGGTGATGGGTGTTTTCTGCTGGCATGAAATTGCTAACTTATCTCCGAGAGGGCAAGATCAACCGTCATCACTACTGTCACGCAAGGTTTTATTCATTGCCTCTCTCTGCCCACCTCACAGTGATGGAGTGCGGCAAAGCCTCGTATTTTATTTGCCGTAATTAGGATCATGACTGGTGAGGAGAGCGGTCATAGGTAGAAAGTAGGCCCATATCATAATGCGGATACAGTGTAACTGTCAGGTTTGCAAAGTTCTTAAGCTGACTCAATTGCAAAAGAAAAAAAAATGTAATAAAATATTTAGTAAAATAAAATAAAGTAAAATAAGCTATGGGAAAATAAATAACTAAAAGCAAAATAAGAAGGTAACGGGAAATTCCAATGTAGAACAGCAGGGAAATTAACAAAAAGGTGAAAAGGCAATGAGTAAACTGACGAAGGAAGGAGCAGGTACAAGAGGTGTGTAACAGGACTATGGGACAAACACTTAGGGAAGATTCAGAGACTAAATACACACCATGGAGATAGTAATAAAGCACAGGTGAAGTCAATCAGACTCTAATGAGGGCAGGAAGAGAACAAAGGAAAAAAGGGAAAGCACAGAGAGCCACATTAGGGAATAACACTTAAATTAAAACAAGTGTAGCCTGGTGAAATCAACCAGCCCAGGACACAAAATTATCTTTTGGGTCCTTTAATCTGCTCAGATAGCAGAATTCCTTTTTCAAAAGGGAATTTGTACAGAAAATTCTTACAAATATTCAAATACAAACTGTTAACCTGCTACAGTCTATTATCCAAGCTTTTCAAGGTTTGTGCAAAGTGCAAAGATAAGAGTTAAGTTCAAAAAAGCCACAATTTGGCAGGTAAACACACTGTATTCACACAAGCTTGCATGTATAAATTATTACAGTAAATGCATGAACTCAAATACTGTACATACAAACTGTTCAGTGCAGCAGTCCAGAATATCAGGAAAATTAATTGCACAGGTTTTCAAATGGGCAGACATTTAGGTCAGCCATGCTTTTGTCAAAATCCATGCAAATACACTTACCTACAAGGACAAAACCTGCATGAACTCAACATTTCTAAATACCTGTTGTTTGATATTCAATGCAAAACACATAGTTTGAAAGCATTCACCTAACAAGATAACAAACCTGGATTCTCTGGAAACATCACGTCACATCAACATCGCGCCAACTATACAAGCTAGCGTACTTTGGTGAATCTTGCATGCTACACCTTTCCCCAACCTTCCTGCACTTACATAGGTTTGCAAAGGGAGCAGTTCCATCTACTGGTGCGATCAAAAATAAAAACTTCTTCCCACTCAGCTACACATGGAAGTAACATAAAAAAAAAAAGACAAAACTCCTAGACAAACAAGGAGACACAGACATGGAGCATACCAGGCACATGAGTCACTCAATGATTACAACAGTAGTCATTTTCCTTTCACAAGAAAACTATAGAATAATCCTGTCCCCTAGTTCCTTAAAAGTCTCTCTGAACATGCCCTATTCTGAGGTGATGCAAACCAATGATTAAGCTAGCCAGTCACATGACTTTGAATTTCATTAGATACAAGGAGACTAAATTTGAATCCATGCATCCATCCATCCATATATCTATCCATCCATCCATATATCCATCCATCTATCTATCCATTCATCCATCTATCCATCTATCCATCCATATATCCATCCATCCACCCATCCATCCATCTATCCATCCATTCTATAGCATAGAGATCCAGAAAATCATTTGTACCCATAGCTGTCAAGCTTTTCAGTGCTCATGCAGATAGCAGATGAGCTATGTCATATGAATTTCCCTCTGGGATCAATACAGTTCTTCTTCTTCTACTTCATCTCACCCAAGAGGTGCCCAGGAGGCCTAATCAGATACCCAAAACACCTGAAGTGCCTCTTTTTGATTTGGAGGAGTAGTCGCTCTACTCGAGCCCATTGCGAATAACTGCACTTTTGACGCTATCTCTAAGGAAGAGGCCAGCCACCTTTGGAGGAAGCTCTTTCCTCTCCTTGTATCCAAAATCGAATTCTTTCAGTCATTACCTAAAAGGTGTGACCATAGGTGAGGGTGGAGACGTAGATTGATTGGTAAATCAGCAGCTTCACTATTACGCTCAGCTCTCTTCTTACCATGATGGACTGATGCATCTGCAGCACTGCATTCACAGCACCAATCCAATCCCAGTTTAGATTCGGTTGGTTATGCTGCAATAGGCCTAAGCTGCTGGGGGGTTCCCATGATGCTCTATTTCTTTTCATTCACCTTTTTTTTACTCTGTTTATGCCCCACCCTTCATTTAATCATTAGTTATTACCAATCTCTGGCTCTCTTCCACAGTGTCTTTTGTCCTGTCTCGCTCCCCTCAGCACCAACTGGTCGCAGCAGAAGACCCCTAAGCCTGGCTCTGCCGGAGGTTTCTTCCTGTTAAAAGGGAGTTTTTTCTTTCCCACTGTCGCCAAGTGTTTGCTCGTAGGTGGTCATTTTGACTGTTGTGTTTTATCTGTAATTATTCTACGGTCTAAGCACCTTGAGGTGATTTTTGATTTGGTCCTATAGAATTGAATTGAATTGAATTGAACTATGAGAGGAAGATCAAGGGTACTGTTTACTCTGCCCAGGATAGGATTACTGGGGCCCCACCCTGGAGTCAGGCCTGGGGATGGCACTTGAGGGAGAGCACCTGGTGGCTGGGCTGTAGCCCATGGGGCCCATGCAATGTCTGTTGGGTGGTGGCCAAGGGCATGGCCTTGATAGACTGATCCCTAGCTATCGAGGCTGTAGTTTGAATTTAGTCATGGCAAAAAGAAAGTACACCCTCTGTCGGTTCTAAGAGTTTATGTATCTGAACATAGTTTTAAAAAATGCTTTGATGTCATGTGCTTTGCAACCCTTCAAAAAAAGCTATACTTCTCTCTTCTACTTCTTTTTCTAATTGTCCTGTCATGAACTTTTCAGTTAAACAGTAAAACAGTCAGTCTCAGATGCACCTCTTGGGTTTTTTGCAATTCGCTTGGATGTCCACTCTTAGGAAGATTGACAATTGTCTTAAATGTTTTCCACTTTTAAATAATCTTTCTCTCTGTAGAATGATTGACTTCATATTGTTTGGAAATAGCGTTTTCAGAAAGATTGGGAAGAACAATTGCTTCTTTAACATCATTGCTGATGTCTTTCCTCCTTTGGCAGCACACACCTGAATGCTCCAGACCAGCAAACTGCCAAAACCTCAGCTTTTATAATCAAGTGCATTTGGTTAACAGCACCTGGTTGCTACTTTCCTTCTTATTTCTATTATTTCTATTGAAGCAGTGAGCATATGCTTAGATTTGAACACTCTGCTTGTGCATTTTGGCTAAGTTTTTGTAAAAAAATAAATAAATCTGAGAGTGAATTCATCTAATATGAATACCAGATAATTTTTTAAAAAATGTCTAAATAGATGAATAGAAACACAATAGTATTGTACTCACGGTGACTCTACTTACATTAGTACTTTTTCATGTATACTAAAACCATATGTAGTATGTTGGATGTCAATTTTGACAGGGTATCGCAAATAAAATACAACAGGCTGTGCATTTACCAGAATTTATCTTTGCAATAGTAATAATAATAATATTGTATATAGTGAAGAATTTTTTTTTATAACCATACCTACATCACAATTAAATGTTTGCTTTACCATCAGTACTTATTAAGTGCCACTGTTAGCATGCTAATATCCCTGAGAATTTTTACTGATCCCAGCCATTCCTCCTGATGGCCAAGACGATCTTGATGGCCACTAAAAGTGAGAAGTGCCTAGTGTTTGACACTTTTTTCCACTATTAGTACATCACCTGGGTATTTGTAGAGCACGTCATGTAAAAATAATACACTGGGGCCCTTGCTCCTCGACTGGGGGGCTCCGTCCAGGGCCGCCCGCCCCCCCTCTGCTGTAGTGGGCATGTGGCTGAGGCTAGAATGTGCAGTCACGGGTTTTCGCCGCCACCTGCCTCTTGCTCCTGGGGGTGGAGCGATGGCTCTCTGCCCTTGTTGGTAAGTGCATGGACACACTCACCAACACAGCATTTGTGTTGCTTTTTATACATCGTGCTTTGTTTTGTTGTGTCTCTTTCAGGTTAAATAATTTTTCCTGATTTGTATGTGTATGTATGTGTATATGTGTGTATATATGTGTGTGTGTGTGTATATATATAAAAATTTAATCGAGTTAATTACAGGGTCTGTAATTAATTAATCGCAAACAAATTATCAACAAATTAAACACTTTTAATTAAAAAATAATTTTGCTACTAAAAATTTGAATGAATAGACAACATGTTTTGTCATGATCCCGGGCCGCTGGTCCAGTGCGCAGTATGTTCTTTGTGTTTTGTTATGTATTAGGATTTTAGTTTACCTTTGTTTCCCGTTTCCCTCATGTTGCCCTTCCCATGATCTGTGTTCAAATGTTTTTCTTTTGCTGTCTTAGTCCCTGGTGTCATGTCTTATGTTTGGTTTGTCGTTCCAGTGTTCCCTGTGTGTTGTATTTAGTTTTGTCATGGTGTGGTTTTGTTCCCTCTGTGTTAAGTTTGCATATGAATTGTGTTTTGCCACTTCCTGTTTTATTCTGACGATCTTGTGTTCCTTGTGCTTTGTATTTAGTTTTGCTTCCCCTTGTCTCGTGTGGTTCATTACGTTCAGGTTTGCTCCTCACCTGTTGCCGGTTCCACAATTATCTAGTGTGTATTTAAGTGCTGTCTGTTCCTTGTCGCGTCGTAGTTGGTTTCCTCCCGCTTTGTGGTTTATGTTCGTGCCATGGTTTGCTAATAAAGCTTTAAGTTAAATTGAGCTCCTCGCTATGTGAGTCCTGGGTTGGGGTCCTGCCTTGCCAGCCACAGCTGCACCTGACAGGTTTATAATTTACTTTTTAAAATGTTTTTTATTATTAAACCAACAGATTGCTATTATACTTATTCAGATTTCAAGTAATTCAGGAACACCTGATTAACACATTTGAAAAAAAAAAAAGTAAACAGCACACTAGACAATAACAT
>VUQJ01035739.1:0-16125 GCA_015108635.1 Andinoacara biseriatus
AAACACACAGAGATACATGACAGACGCAGGGGAGACAGGAAAAAAGGAACTAAACCAAAACTATAACAAACTGAGGATCTATACAAAAGAGAACTAATAAACATAATCAGAGATAAGACAAACAAAACCAGAAGAACAAAAAACACTGGGCCACCGGCCCAAGACCAGGACAGAGCCTTCAGCTTTCAGGTCCCAGCTCCCAGCTTGGATTCAGGAGACAGACACCCTCTCTGTTTTTAAGATTAGGTTTAAAACTTTCCTTTATGATCAAGCTTATAGTTGACAGGTGACCCTGAATTAATCTCTGTCTCTCTTCCACAGTGCTTCTTTTGTCCGCTTTCTCTGTATTATTGTAGAGTCTTTACCTACAATACCAAGCACATTGGGGCGACTGTCTGTTGTGATTTGGCGTTATACAAATAAAATTGAATTGAACTGAAATTGAATTGAATTGAAGTAATATCTAACCAACCATCTACTGTAGGAGGGGTTGGGTTAAGCCATTTTCTGGTAATGTTTTTCTTGCTCGACACTAAAAAGGCATCTGTTTACAAAAACTCCCAGAGATAATGAGATTCCCCAGCTGTCCCAAGGCCAGGTAGGGGGACCAATTTCAGATAAATACCATTGTTTTGGTACAGGCTGTACTGATAACATTGCTGACAGCTTAAACAGTCTCACTGGGCACTCGCAATGGTGAAAACTCCAATAATCCAAATTTCATGGTTCCATTCTCGCCACCGCACAGGAAGAGACATTTCTCCAAAAGTCTGAGTTCATACTGCTTTGCATGTACCCACTTCAAACTTTTGCAGTAAATCAGGTATCCCCCATGTCCAATCAGAAGAGACCCTGTTATCCATGATCCATGCTGGGGTGTTCCACTCAAGCAGCTGATTCTCATTTCCCAGTCTCCTCCTGGAGAAAAATTTGATCAATGCGTTGAGAGACCAGCTGACCAAATACAAAATCTTAATTTCCAGTTTGGAGCATTTGTAGAGGGAGATTCTCTACAAATGCACAGGGAAGCAGCAATTCAGGGTAAAACATGCTTAAATAATTTTCTGCTGATTTTGGGGGGTCTTTTTTGGTCGTCTGGGAGCACAATAGAATAGAATAGTCAGCTACTCTCTTCACCTGAGTGTCCAGAGCATGATCTGGTGATACGATTACAAAATCGATTATCAACATGTGACCTAAGGTGTCCTGGTGCTGCATGTCCTTATGAACATCTTTATATTTGAACATGATGATCGTTATGGACAATCTGTGGTTTGCACAGAAGTCCAATACCAATACACCCTTCACGTTCAGATCGGGAAGGGCCGTTCCTCCCAATCACGCCCCGCCAGGTCTCACTGTCATTGCCAACGTGAGCATTGAAGTCCCACAGTAAGACGATGGAATTACTTAACGGAGCACCTTCGAGCACTACACCAAGCGACTCCAAAAAGGGTGGGTACTCTAGACTGTCACTCGGCGCAAACAACAGTCAGGACCTGTTCCTGGGCCCAAAGGCACAGGGAAACAACCCTCTCGTCCACCGGTGAAAATCCGAGGTGATGCAATAATACCCTCCCCAGCTAGCCGCCTCTCACCGAGGGCAACTCCAGACCCCTCTCCAGGAGACTGGTTCCAGAGCCCAGGTCATGCGTTGAGGTGAGCCCAACTATATCTAGCTGGTATCTATCAACCTCATGCACTAGCTCAGGCTCCTTCCCCACCAGAGAGGTGACATTTTCCATGTCCCAATAGCTAGTCTCGATAGCCGGGGATCGGTCAGCCAGGGTCTCCGCCCTCGGCCACCGCCCAACACACACTGCACCAAACCCCTACAATGCCTCCTGCAGGTGGTAGGCATACAGCAAGGCGGGCTCTTCGGGCTGCACCCGGCCAGGCAGCACAAGCTAATGCTTGGCCACCAGACGCTCTCCCTAGAGTACCCTCCCCGGGCCTGGCTCCATGGTGGGGCCCCGGTAACCCTATACCGGGCAGGGTAAAACTGTTCCTTCGTTTTTGCAGACATAGGGGTCTTCTGAACTGCTCTTTGTCTGGACCCTCACCCGGAAGGACCAGGGGGACAAGCCCCCGGACAACATAGCTCCAGGAATCACTGGAACACAAACCCTCCACCGCGATAAGGTGACAATTCACGGAGGGGACGGAATCTTTCTAAAGGGATTAATAAAACTTTATCTAATCTAATTTAAGAGCTACTCATGACCTTTAGATTAAAACCAACTATTTAACAATGTGTCTTCTATTCTATCGCCCTCCCTTCATCCCCAACCGATCACATCATCAGACCCAAACATATCTTAAAGACCTCATAGTACCGTATCACCCCAATAGAGCACTTTGCTCTCAGACTGCTGGCTTACTTGTGGTTCCTAGGATACGTAAGAGTAGAATGGGAGGCAGAGCCTTCAGCTTTCGGGCCTCTCTTCTGTGGAACCAGCTCCCAGCTTGGATTCAGGAGACAGACGCCCTCTCTATTATTAAGATTAGGCTTAAATCTTTCCTTTATGATAAAGCTTATAGTTAGTGCTGGATCAGGTGACCCCTTAGTTATGCTGCTACAGTTTCAGGCTGCTGGGGGGTTCCCATGATGCACTGAATGTTTCTTTTCCAGTCTATTGTATTTATTTTGTAGTGAATACTAAACTCTGCCTATCTCTCCCACAGTTTGTCTTTTGTTCTCTTTTCTTCCCTGCACCCCCAACCAGTCATGGCAGATGGTTGCCCCTCCCTGAGCCTGCTTCTGCTAAATGTTTCTTCCTGTTTTTTCCTTTCCGCCATTGCCAATGGCTTGCAACGGTCATTTGATTGTTTTTCTTGACATTTGCTGTGAATTGGCGGTATATAAATAAAATGTAATTTTATTGAATAGAACCTTGGAGCCTCTGAAAATGGGGGACTGAGTATAAAAATGACTGTGATGGTTAATGGACAAGTTTTGTTAAACCCAAAAAGTTTTTGTTAAAATCCACCGTGGTGATGTACAGAGGCAAAAATAAAAACTCCAAAAAACCTATTGACCTGTATAACTGCTCTGAGACAAATGTTGTGTTGAACTGGCATGATATAGTAAACATTAAAGTGAATCATAGATTTAATTACTTCAGTCATATCTTTTAATAATTGGTCAGGTATTTCATGTGTATGGTCAGGTAGAACATTAGAGTGGGTGTGAGTTTTTATGCCATCCCTGGTCTGCATACCCATTAGCCTTGTAGATGAGTCAAGCTGCTGGTGGTCCAGTGTCTGTCTGTCACCTGGTTGACTTGTTGTTTTCTTTTCCCCCAGGTATGGAAGGGATAGAGTGCTCCCTGCCTCTGGATGGGCGGCGGGTTGCTCTGAGTTTACTTTCTGAAGACAGTTTCAGAGAATGCCATGGAACTCTCACCCTCACCGATTACCTCATCGTCATTTTCTCTGGCATCTCCGTTTCTGTTGCAGCCATCATGACCAGCTTTTTCCTCGCTTCCACAGTCCACTGCTTCCAGCGCCTTAGCAAAGTCAGTAAAGGAGATGAGGAGGAAGGAAATGACTGATGGTCACAGGAAAAGGGGAAATGGATAACATAAAAGCAAGTGTTTTATTAAAAAACTCTTATTGAGAGCACATTGGTATCCAATAAGAAAGCTCAACAAAAATGAGAGCAAGGTGGAGAAGGTGAAAATGCTGAGATAAATAATACTGGCATGAAAATGTTGCAACAAAAAAAAACTTTTACTATGTAAAAACCTATTCTATTTTTGTTAGGAACAAAGCAGCTATACTATTGCACAGTAATGACACATTCCTCTCATTAACACTGAGATTGTTAAGTTGGTTATAGTTGGAGATGCATGCACTGAAAAGCACTGGAACTATAGGGAATCAACAACATTCCAGCACTGCAAATAAAATGCAATCATCCAAAATTTCTGATAACTATATATTGCAAGGAGATGAAGCTGACACCACCTTTACTGTCAGCCTGTTCAGGAATATGTGAAATAAGTTCAGACATGCATAGCAAGGTGGTGAGTCTTGGCCCGTCAACATCCTTCATTTTACTACTATGAAACATCAACTGCTATTTTTGGTTTCCTGGCTTCCCAACCACAAACTTTAACCAACCGTAACCAAGTGGTGACTTTAAATCAAAGTGACAGGGAAAAAAAATTTAAATGATTGAGACGTTTAGTGTGACAATTATTTGAAATACTAAAAGTGAATTCTCCAATTCAATATAAAATAAATAAACAGCAGTGGGTTAATAATAAAAATACCTAAAAAATAAAAATATCAATAAAAGGAAAAAATGTTGTGTAAAACATTGCACAGCTGGTAAGAATATATTTGTGTATAATGTGCCTGTGTAGTGTGTAGTCATTATTTATTTGATAGCCTTTTGATAGTTCCTTGCTCTGTTGGTGTGTGAACTGTGAATTCCTTTTTCTCCTTGATGCCATTTGTAGGGGATAAAATAATTCACAGTGGGCCCTTTAAAACTGTCAGGGCCTTCCTGAAGCACCACTGCAGCTACCAACCAGTCACAGCTGCACCTGACTGCCCCTCCCTGAGCCTGGTTGTCCTGGAGGTATCTTCCTGGAAAAACTCCCTTTTAAGGGAGTTTTTCCTTCCCACTGTCGCCAAGTGCTTGCTCATAAGAGGTCATTTTGACTGTTGGGTTTTCTCTGTATTATTGTAGGATCTTTACCTTACAATACAAAGCGCCTTGAGGTGAGTGTTGTGATTTGGTGCTACATGAATAAAACTGAATTGAATTACTGCGGTGCTGAGCCATGCACACTGATCTTTCAAAGGATTTCTAGTCCTTGGTGTTGCATTTCCATACCAGGTGGTAAAACAACCTTTCAGAAGGCTCTCTATGGTGCCCTCACAGTTACTAATGCCGCGTTTCCATTAGTACCTACTCAGCACGGCTTGTCTTGGCACGGTTTGTAGGCATTTCCATTAGTACCTGGTACTTTTGTTTGTACCAACTCAGCCGGGGTTCCAAGTGATCTGAGGCAATCCGAAAATGTGACGTTGAAGAACATCATGCCACTGATTGGCCAGGGAGTGTCATCACTAGCGGAGTCATGAGAGCGACTCCTTCACCAGAATCAACCACGCCATTTTTAAAACCCGACAACAAGAAACTGGAGGCACGCAAACCAACACCGTGGTCGAATGAGGAGGTGCAGACATTTCTGTGCTCAATGGGAGTTGAGACGAGAAATGAGAACGTTTATCGTGAGATCTCCAAGCTAATGGCTAATGTGTGTGTGTGTGTGTGTGTGTGTGTGTGTGTGTATTCAGATCCATGCCTGTGCAAATGCAGTCCATGCATGCATAATCCAGTATGTGCGTGGGTATTCAGTCCTGGATGTAATCAGATTTGTAAATGTGTAGACAAATCTCTAAATGCATGCAAAGATATTAATACCCCAGCCTAGGGAAAAACTAGAGCCTAACATAAAAGAGGGTGTTTCCAACTCCCAAGGAAGGATCAGTGTCACAGCAAATTTGCAACTTACCTATCACTGAAAAAACAAAATGGAAATATTAGCCTCTTTCTTGCCTTGCTAACATAAAATGGGACAAAAAATGTGTTAAGAGGAAAAGGTTTCCCACCCCTACAGCTACTAGGACTGATTTTAAAGAAGGCATTTACAGTGTTTTCAGTATATATATAAAACTTACTAGTCTAGCTCTTAGCAAAGCGTGGGATGACTCCAGCATGGTTTGGCTAAGAGTCAGGAAGAAGGCAGAGCAAAGATCTGGTCTGGCCCAGTTCAGTCTTCTTATATAAGGATGCTAGGATGTCCAAAATCAAACAGGTAGTCATGGCATTGACTAAGTTACGCTAACTGCAGAGCATTGAGAACAGACGGCAAGAGGAAAGAAAGGAAATATGTTATTAATACAAGTCTGACAGATTTAATGTGCTCAGATAGCACGGGTCTTACTGATGTTACTGTTTTTTAGGTAACTCTAAACACTGCTTATAGTAATTTCAGAAGATTTTTTTGTAATAGTTTTTTATATAAATATATTTTTAAAGAAAGTTGGTCAATTTTGTCTCAAAGTTAGAAACCCTGGAACAGAAAGATTACTCCAGAACTTCAAGTCAAGCCAAGATTTGTTTGTTTTGTTTTAACAGTGGTAAACAATGCATGGCCTACTTTTTTTTTCTTGTATGCCAAAATCAAGATAGTCTTTGATTGTGACTGTGGGAATATTTCTATCCCAGCCAAGCACGTGTGACAGTGGGATTTAGTTCAGTTTTGATATGAAGACTGTTACAGGTGCCTGATGCCACCTTCAGCCAACCAAAGGGTCAATTTCAACCAGCTGGGGGTCTTGTATGAAACCTGCAGTAACAGTTATGAGTTATGCAGCGTTTACAACAAAATCCACTACTCTTCTTGAGCTGATGACACGCCAACATTGTAAAAACAAAATCCTTAAAAAAAAAAAATATATATATATATATATCCTGGTAACTTCCTGCCAGGAAATTTTTTGTTTATGGAAAGTTCAGATTTTTACATTAATAGTAAAATGGAAAATTCTGCTTATATTACCATTTACACACATTTCCTTTCACTTCCATTCATTAAATTAACTTTTTCCTATCCTTGAGCAAACATATCTATACAAATACATCCTCATCTTCACCTTAATGATCTCAAAATCTATACTAAAATATAATGACAGCATCCATCTGCAGACTACTGTAATGTCTCACAATAAAATGTCTAATTAGCCACCACATGTTAATGTGTTCACATGCATCAAAGTGGCTTCAAAGTGTTTTCTTGAAACGGCTGTCTGACGAACACTGACACACACTTCATTTAACAATATGCAAAATCACTGCCTTACAGGTGTTTCATGTCAGCCAAACCGTTACAGTTTACATCCATGTCTTTCCACTCATGAGACATGTACACATATCGTGAGCTACGTCCAAAAACTGAGCACCAACTTCCATTCACTTCATCAATGAGTCTCAGTGAACAGTTTGTCCTGGATCAGCATTTCCCAAAGTCAGGAGTGTGACTCACCTCCACTGGGACACATTTAATACAAGAGCAGTAAATTTAGATAAAAGTAATTAGTGATATTACAAATTAACCACCTCCTATTACCAGTTTTAATTCACTTTTTATATAAACAGATACATTTATATAAATATGTACCTGCATACAGTATGCATTACTGTACTTGTAATTTCCGTCTGAATTGATGTTATTTTTTACTCTTTGGAAATCACTGTCCTAGATTAACACTGTAGAGTTTTTAGCTTACAATATAAAGTGTCTCAGCCTGTTAACTGGTGCAATGTGAAGAAAACTTAACCGATCAAAAGAAGTTGTTCCTGAAATTTGCGTTTATTAGAACTGAACAAATGGACCACAGCCCTCAGCACAAGGCTGGCAGGACTCCCCCTCATATACTAAGTAAATTACACTGAATAAAGCATGAACTTAAAAATCAATTAAGATAGAGCATTATACCATTTCCAAAGACTTTTTATTGACAGGTGGGCACAAATTCAGATGCAGAAACCACAGAAATTCCTAGATTCAAGAAATGCTCTCAAAGAGTGTTATGTCGCTGCTTAACTAAATCTGTATTTTGTCCAGTATTACATCAGTATGCCAAGGCTCTGACACCAAAGCACGCCTTGTGCATGTCTGACACACAAGCAGCACCTGACAGAACAACATTTGATGTGCTGGATTTGGTAAACTTACAGATAAAAGTGCATTTACTGGATTTGTTTGGTTAGCTTTTGCTTTTCAAAGACAATGAGGAGCAGAGGATGTGCAGAGCATCATTGAAACTCCATGTTTTAAAGAAAAAATCACCCTCAGTGCTCACCTTTTTCTCTGCTGTGCTCAACATACTCTCAGCTGTTTAACTATAGGGGAGAAAATATTTTATGAGCAATAAATGCTTTGGAGAAAAGCTCAGCTTCTCTTTGGATTTTCAGACCTCTTCAGTTCTTGCAGGAACTTCAGCAGTCTGGGTAAATGTGTCCCTGTTTTGTTCCTCCATCTCAGCCTTCGGTGTCATGGTGAGCTGTGTGGCAGGCAAGGCTGCAGGACTAAACTTAGTGAGATTTATTGAGGGAATAACAAGGAAATAATAACAACAAATATGGGGCTGGACTGATGGTATCATAGCCAAAAAAAATCATTTTAATATTCACTAAACTGTAAAGATTAAGTCATATTACAGTGTTCTAGCTAGCAGTTGATTGCTCTGCGCTGGGCTGAGAGTTTCACTGGCTCGCTGTTACCATAATTATCAAGCAGGTGCAGCTGTGAGCATTAATAAGCATCAGCTCCAGAGTCCAAAATCCAGATGAGGCCTGTCAGTGTAATGGCTGCTCTCCCTCCTAGTTTTCCCTCCTTTTGGGATCCTTGCTCCTATTGTGCACTGCAGTAGTTAAGAAATACATAAAAACACCTGGAAATAACTAATAGAGAAATTTCCTTTACATTTATACAGTATACTGTCCTGTATTTTCATGGATGTTTTACAGTGACTATTTCAAACAATTAGAATCATAATGAAATAAAATAGTATTGTTGTTTACTTATAATAACCCTACATGTTAAGGTTTTGTGCCTTTATAGGTCATTGTTGATCTCTAATATACAAGATAGACTTTAAGAATTTGACCCTGGCGTCGCGGGGCAGCTTAGGCCATGTCAGCTGGGCAGTGTTGGACCAGCTGGGGCTTTCCCTGGAGGACCACCATCGCCACTTCCATGGCTCAAGGATGGAGATGGGAGATTCACCTACACTCAATGGCTCAGGGGCGCTGCAGCCAGGTGGCTCCAGCTGAGGTCCATCAGAGGGAGAGCTGTAGGTGCTGCAGCTGGTGGTTCTGGAGCAAGTTGGGGAGGGGATCCCGCCAAGGATGGTGACTAACTGAGCAGGGCACTTTGTTCATGTGTCCCACATGAATTATTGGGCATTAAGTCTATTCAGAAAAACGACTAGAAGGACACGCACAATCCAAAGAAGTAAAGGCTGGGTGCTGGGCCAAAGGGGCACAATAAAGAAGAAAAACAAGGTTTGAGGAAGGGCAGCCTATAGCCCGAAATGTCACACTCTTTAAAAGTTTGTCTGTAATGAATATTATTACTAGCTTTGCTAATGTTCGGACCCCTTTTTTCTTCTTCATTAGGCCTATTCAGACCAGCATGTACCACCCCCAGAGGGCTGCGGGAGCACCTGAATAAAACCTTTAAGTCCATGATTCGTAAGTTCATTCATGAGGGTCAACACAATTGGGATCACTGGTTAGATGCTCTGCTGTTTGCAGTGTGGGAGATGCCCCAGGCCTCCACAAGATGTTTTCCTTTTGAACCGCTGTTCGGCAGGAAACCATGATTATGAAGTAGTGTGGTCGGATGGGGGGTGGGCCACACAGATCTACTACCTCAACCTCCTGAAAGCATGAAGAGAGGCACCTGACCGGTCAAACCATTCTCATCCAGCACCACTTTGAGACTCACCCAGGTGTGACGGTGTGTTCATGACCCTATCAGTTACCTGAACACAAGAGTCACTCAGTACGTGGTGTAGCCCCATAGTTTTTGTGGTGAAGAAAGACGGATCTGTACAGTTCTGTGTGAATGAGCTGTCACAATTTCATTGACAAACTCCTGGACCGTTTGGGCACTGCACACTTTTTTACGACACTGGATTTGAACAAGAGCTATTGGCGGATTGCCTTGTCTCTGCAGTCTAAAGAAAAGATGGTGTTCTTCACTCTGTATGGTTGTATCAGTTTTTCAGTTCAATTCAGTTGTAATTATATAGCATCAAATCACAACAAACAGTCGCCTCTTTATATTGTAGGTAAAAACCCAACAGTCAAAATGACCCCCCTATGAGCAAGCACTTGGAGACAGTGGGAAGGAAAAACTCCCCGTTAACAGGAAGAAGGCTCCAGCAGAACCAGGCACCGGGAGGGGCAGTCATCTGCCACGATTGGCTGGGGGTGAAGGAGGGAGACAGGACAAAAGGCTTGGCTGTCACCCTTCCTTTTGGCCTGTTCGGAGCCCCGGTTGCTTTCATGGTGCTGCATCTGTACACTGCATATGCTGCCACCTACCTGGATGATGTTTTCATCCACAGTGATTGATATCTGGGCGGAGTATGTGCAGCGGGCAGGTGGAGTTCACAGCCAACCCAAAGAAAGGTGTGGTTGAATAGAGGGCGGTACCATTTGGGAGGTGGGTAGGTGTGTCGTCAGGTGGAGAAGACAGCAGCCATCGCATCCTGCCCACATCCCAAGACCAAAAAAGAAGTGAGGTGGGTTTGGGGGCTGGCTGGTTATCACTGCAGGTTCAGTCCAAGCTTTGCAGAGCTGAGCAGACCCTTACTGGCCTCACCCGAAAGGGTGTCCCTGATCATGTCCAGTGGACAGAACAGTGCCAGATGGTGTTTGTACATGTGAAGCAGGCTCTCTGTGGGGAGCCCCTGCTGCACACGCCTAACTTTTCCCTCCCTTTTGTTCTGCAGACTGATGCTTCAAGCCAAGGGCTGGTGGCCGTTTTGTCGGTTTGCAGATAGGAGACGTTGGTGTACATTAGAGGGAAGCTGTCAGAGGGTGAGACCTGCTACAGCACTGTTGAGAAGGAGTGCTTGGCAATCCAGCGAGCAGTCGACACTCTTCACTTTAACCTCTGTGGCTCCATCGCATGAAAGATGCCAACACCCACATCACTCATTGGTACCTTGATTTGCAACTGCACAAATTCAAGGTGATCCATAGGCTGGGCGCACAGATGCCTACTTCCTCTATGACTTACGGGATGGGGCAGAGTAGGTTAGGCCGGACAGTATGTGGTAGCATGGAGTGGGTTCGGGAGGGCGGTGTCAGGGGAGGCGACATGGTCTAATTATGTACCTTAATATGTGTGCTGTAGACTGCTGGGATGAGTGTGTGGCTGGAGGAGTCTGGAGCTGACAGCAGCGAGCAAAGACAACAACTAGAGCTGGCGGGCAAAGCCTTGCATGAACAGCAACAATACAACAGCTGTGTGAGACACAAAGATAGTGATAGCGAACTGTAAACTGGTATTCAGTACATGTGTTGGAGGCTCCAACTGATCATGCTCAGCTCTTCACCTCCCTTTAGAGTACCACTTGCAGGAGGAGGCAGGAAACTGGGAATATCTTCATAATTATGTTTCTACTTCATGTTCAGAATTACTCAGTGCTGCAGCTCTACAAAGCTTCTACATATTGAGAACCAGGAGAGTTGTGCTCTTTAAAAAAAGCATTCCAAGAATTAATAATTAATTTTGCAATAAAATATGAATTAGTAAATTTACTTTAATTAACAAATTACTTATTCTGTTTATTTAGACATTATTAAAGTAATTAATTGTTTCATGGTTAAATATACAATAAAAAGAGGAATTATAAAAAAATATTGGGTCATTACATCTCAAATCAACAAAATTTGTATATCATTTTCTGCTCGACCATCTCCAATTTACATCCAAAGTTTGAACAAAAATTTAGCTTCATATATCAAATACTTAAATATATGTTTTTAATCTTACATATAACTCACAAACATGTCCAAGCAATTTTGCCTGAGTCTGTTGGAATGATCATTATTGATGAAGGTTGAAGGAGAAAGATATTAGGAGGTAAAGTAGTCCAGGTTGCTGGTTCTCCTGTGTGGGTGGCTGGTGGAGGGGACTCAAAGTGCTGTCAAAGCTGTAACATCCTTCATGAAGATGGTGAGCAACAGAATGTATGCTTCCTCATCTTCCACAGGAGTTCCATACTGTATACAGCATTCAGAGCGTTATGGACACAGAACATACATCGATCAGATATAACATTATGACCACCTGCTCAAACAGCCCTGACCCATCAAGG
This sequence comes from Andinoacara biseriatus, assembly GCA_015108635.1. Classification (NCBI taxonomy): domain Eukaryota; kingdom Metazoa; phylum Chordata; class Actinopteri; order Cichliformes; family Cichlidae; genus Andinoacara; species Andinoacara biseriatus. The sequence goes on from VUQJ01035739.1 coordinate 11,920, forward strand.
CACGGACTCCACTAGACCCCTGAAAGTGTACTGTGGTATCTGCACCAATTCTGAGGTGGGGTTTCCAGACTTGTCTGTCCAGCACATCCCACAGACGCTCGACTAGATTGATATCTGGGGGACTTGGAGGCCAAGTCAACAACTCAAACTCTCCTCAAACCATTCCTGAACCATGCTTGCTTCGCGGCAGGGCGCATTATCCTGCTGAAAGAGGCCACAGCCATCAGGGAGTACCGTTCTGCAACAATGTTTAGGTAGGTGGTACATGTCAGAGTAACAACCACATGGATAGCAGGACCACGGCTTCCCAGGAGAACCCCAAAGCATCACGGTGCCTCCGGTGGCTTTTCTTCTTATCATAGTGCATCCCAGTGCCAGGTGTTCCCCAGGTAAGTGACACACACCCGACCATCCACATGATGTAAAAGAAAAAGCGATTCATCAGATCAAACCATCTTCTTCCAATGCTCCGTGGTCCAGTTCTGAGGCTCATGAACCCTGACCGGTCTGTGGCTATGCAGCCCCATACACAACGAACTGTGACACACGCTGTATTCTGACACCTTTCCAATCCGAACCAGCAGGAACTTTTTCAGCACTTTGAGCTACAGTAGCTCATCTGTTGGACCGGACTACACAGACCAGCCTGCTCTCCTTCTTTGGCCGCCCATGTCCCTGTCACTGGTTCACCGCTGTTCCTTCTTTGGCCCACCTTTAATAGATAATGACCGCTGCAGACAGGAACACCCCAAAGGGGCTGCAGTTTAGGAGATGCTCTGCTCCCAGCTGTCATAGGGTGAGATGTCGCCAGTGTGTCGCAGGGCTAATAGAGAGAGACAGACAACCATCCACACCTATGGGCAATTTAGAATCTAACCCAACTAAATGCACAGAGAACATGCAAACTCCATACAAGGAAGCCCGGCCAAGGCGGAATCAAACCCAGACCTTTTTACAGTGAGGCAACAGTGCTAACCACCACGCCACTGTACTGCCCTATGAATATTTTATTGCACAATTAATTATTAATTCACCAAAAGCTATATTTTGATGAGTGCAATTCTCCAGGTCCTCTATAGATAGTGCATATTGTACTCATAAATGTTGCTTTATCAACACCAGTTTTTGTTTTTTGGGAGCTTCGGGAATGTAGTGACAGATGTCCTGCTCCGAGAAATGCTGGCATGTGTGTAACTCCAGTAAAGCAGTGAACCATCTGTCACCCTGTATTCTTCTGATACATCATCCGTCCTTTTTTTATTGAAACTTTGCTGATAACACTTGTGTACTTGTACTCTTTCCTCCATAAAGATGACATGTGACAGCCAACAGGCATCCAGGGGGAAAGACTTAAGTTTTTGAATGTCATCCTTTTACTTGTATGTTATACTCTTATACTGTTATTATTATATTGTCAATAAACTTAGTTAATCAAAGGTTTTCTGTCCCCGTGGTCCTTGTATGAAATATAATTAATTTGTAGTTTTTGTATAACAAGAAATGCTTTTAAGGTAAAGTCGAGGTTGCAAAATTTGTTGCAGTTTGTTTACTTGTGTTAATGCAAATGTATGTTGACATGTGTAAGTTTGTCTAAACAATATGTAAACATTGCTAGTCTTATTGTCACTTTGGACAAAGAAGTACAACACAATTCAGCACACCAAAGCATCCGCACATTCCAGCTTACAGTGAAGACAAACAAACGTGAGACAAACACAAACACAATCCGCCTTTAAAGTCAAAGGTGTGTGTTCTGAAATGACTATCGAGACTGGCTATTGGGAACATGTTGGCTTCAGTAAAATTTAACAAGCGCTGAATGACACACAAACTGAACAAGCAAATATTGCCTAAATACACTTCATATGTTTCCGTTATATTTCCACAGCTGTGGGTGCAGCTGCTGGTGTGCTATCAGGGTTATGATTCAGGTTTTTATGTAATGACTCAATCACCATGTTTTTTATTCGATAAAGGTTGTTTGTTACGTTTGATGAATATCATTAAAAATATAAGAACTGTTTGTGTTTTGTACCCATTTGTGATGCCTGTTGGCGTTATGGGTAACAGGGATTACAGGTCAGCCAATCAGCTCTCGTAGGTCCAATAACACTTCAGTCATAGCAAACGTATTATTTCAAACATTCATGGGAGATCAAAAGATTTACATTGTGTTTACATAATTTATTAAGTTGCTCATGTGGACATGACATTTTATATAAACCACTTAGCAGACCATCAAACTTTATTTCATTTATTTGCTATGTATTCATTATCAAATTACCCTGAGAGAGCAAAATGATCTCTACTGGCTCTCTGACTTTAGTATTTGTCCCAAAATGCAATGAAAAGACCCTCCATGACCACTGTACCACTGTGCAAAATGTCACCAACAGAAAATATATTTGATGAAACTTTTACTTTACACGGTGCCTCCATGACGTGACATTAGGTTTCCATTTGTAATAATGTAAGCCAAGCAACCCAGTGCAGCAGGTTTTCTGCTCGGACAGCCACAAAAAGATCTAGAACATTTAGAAGAAATTTACAGTGGACAATGCACCTGCTGCCAGCTGAGTTAGCAGCCAATGGCAGCTAACAGGATGTAGGATGTTTCTTTCTGGAGTCTGTGAGAAGTATTGGCTGCATGATATTGTTAGCTTGGGGAAAAGGAACAAGATGAAGACAGTTGGAAAATGGTGCCCAATGTTCATTTTATGATCAAGGGAATTTTATCTTGACAGGCCAAATCATTCACAGGCATCCTACTTGCATAACAATAAAAATATATCGAGCTACGGAAGCAGGTTATAGAATTGTTTATTAAAAATCATGATCTTTTACAAACACCGAAAATGTAAGGAATCATGTGGGTTAATGCACCCAACAACCAAACATTTTGACTTGTCTACAAGCAACTTCGGCATAACTGAACTGGACTACAAAATTACTGCGAGAAAAAAAAAGGAGGATTCACAAAATCGGTTAGCCAGATGTCCATCCCCTTGTTTAGCAGTTCCACAGCAAATGCTGTGATGTAACAGATTAGAACGTAACAGTGAAAAGAGAAAACTGAACAGACTGAAAATTATGACCCAAAAAGAATTTAAAGATATCTATGCAACACCAGGAGAGAATACATTTACATTTCCTGCACTCCTACACACTCAAAATACACAACAAAATGTATTTAAGGGCTAAAAAGCATTGCATGATATCATCATTGCATGATATGCCCCCTTTATTATTTTTGAGCTATTATATGTTTTGAAAATCAAGCATAATTTTCCTATAATTGTTTGAAGGTTGAAACAATAGTTGGAGATTGTTTGCACATCAGTAAGTTTTCTGTGTGTGAAAGAGCCAGAAAAGTGTTAAAATTTCACGTTTTAATAAACTGGATTTTATTTTGAAAGGCCAGAACATTTAATCACATCCTTTTTATACAATAGTACTCATAACAGGAACCAGTAAGGCAGCTACTTATACTTATATACATACGTTGGCTTGCAAAAGTATTTATACCCCTTGAACTTTTCCATATTTTGTCACATTACAACCACAAACATAAATATATTTCACTGGAATTTAATGTGAAAGACAAAGTGGTATACAAAAGAAAATTGGAAGGAAAATTATACATGATTCAAACATTTTTTACAAATTAAAAACTGAAAAGTGCAGTGTGCAAAAGTATTCAGCTGAGTCAATACTTTGTGGAACCACCTTTTGCCGCAATTACAGCTGCAAGTCTTGATGATTATGAATATTTTTTTTCTCCAATGGTTAAAATTGTATTTGTGAAGAAATCCATGAAGTCATTACTAGTGAAAGGAATCCTCGGCTCAACAGAGCTGTGACTCTTTATCAGCCTGGCTACAGTGCTGAAAACAAACCTGGGGGTTTGTTTCCCCCAATCACTGATGAACAACAAGATGTCCCAGCTTTACAGAAGGATTTTTTTATAGCGTAACAAACTATTTTATCTCATCTTATCTTATCTATTTTTCCAGGCTAAATGAAGATCTGCCATTTCCTCTGCAGTGACGACACAGAAAATGACTTTGTTTGGGCAAAGTTTATATAAATTTTAGTGACCGCTGATTGACACAACCCAGTGTCATTACTGTGAATTATTATCTGACTAAATCTACGCTTATCTTTACCCAGGAGTTTCAATTTTCCTCCAATGCCGCCTGCTCTGAT
>VUQJ01035739.1:17131-41645 GCA_015108635.1 Andinoacara biseriatus
TCGCAACAATTATTTGACAAGGTTTTGTTTTTTTTTTTTTAACATCTTTTTTACCCACTAGTATACATCTAGCCATAATCATCTCTTGATCATTTCATATATTTCTTTGGCGAGATTAACTTTGAATATTGGAATTAACGTTTTAATTTCTAGCCAGAAATTAGGATTATAGCTCAGCCTGCAGAGTGCTCATCTCGCAGATGGGGGCGCTATACACAGCATGTGGTACAGCCGCGCTTAAGTAATTTATAGTCCCACAAACGTGTCCTCCGGTGATGCATGCTGATTAACGCTCTACAACACACATACACGTGCACACTTTCTGTTCTAACAGTCACACCCCGACAGACACATCTGGAGCAATTTATGACGGACCAACAGCAGGCTCTCTGCAGGCTGAACCGTGAGTTCCGCTTTGGTTTTGGAGGACTGAGCCCGTGGGTGGCCCGTGGGTGCAAGCCCCTCTCTTCTCGCTGTCCGAACTGAAACGTGTGAAACACATTTGCGGTATCATACTACCGGCCCGTGCAATGTTTATGGTCTCTTTCATTTGTCAGTGGCAGAACACAACAGTTTCATTATTTGGATGACAAAAATTCAAGTGACAATACTGTTTGAACTAATGACAAATACATACGAGGAAAAACGCTCACTCTCCCACGCATTTGTATAGGTGTACAAATCCATGGCAACAAAATGCTTCCTTATCTAAATTAGTTTCATGGCGAAACATTAGAAACAGACGTTTCCCAGGGTTTGTAAACGCCGCACGAAAAGAATGGTTTGTTTTTGTCATGTGACAGGAAGTGTATGTTGGAAGTTCGACGTTATTCGCAAGTGTGTTTACGACATAGTGACACACCGCTCTAAAGTACTGAAACACGACAGCTCCTCGGGTTTTTGCTTTTGTTGAGAGGCTCCGCCGTGCTGCCTTCAGTGCCGGCTTCGGTTCGCGGGCTGTCCGCTTTGGCGTGTGCGCACTAAATGGGGACAGGCTAGATTTAGCATTCTGGCTAACGTGCTTGCGTTGATCCGTCGCAGCCACACTGCTATTCAATAAGTTTGCTTTCAATTTCACTTCTGTCCTCATTTAGCCAGTGCCTTCTGGTTAATGTCGGAGCATATGCCGACTATCCCTGGGTGTGTGTTCCTGTACAGCTAAGTGTCCTGGGCGCTTTGACAGGACACTGACCTGAGCTCCAGGATGGGTCGATAAGGCGGCTGTCGTCTTTGGCGGTGAGTCAGTGGCACTGCTGTTGGCTAAACTCAGCAACCTTTAACCTATGTTAGTTGCTCCTCTAAATGCTAACTTTCTAGGTGAGGCATCTGAAGTTGGTGCTGGGCTAACCCGGCATATATAACAGTGTCACTGCTTTGCTTCTTTACTGCAATGATACGAAATCGGATCGCTTTAATCTACCTGCAATATTTTAGTGGTGAAACTAGCTGCAAACTCTCCAAACCGTAAGAATAGCGGCTTGTAGATGTTATCACACATTCGTTGAAGAACAGCAAACCGCAATTTGTGTGTTAGTGTCTCCAGTCCCGTTGTTGATGGGAGTCAGTGCAAACTTTGCCTTGAAATCTGCACTGAAACACGTTCTGAGTTTAGGTTATGAACGAGGTGGCATTGGCTCGATTGTAAAATGCTTGATGTAGAGTCTCTTAGTGTGGCAGCAGACAGGTAACAAGTTAAAGGGAAACTCACTTAAAAATGCCTTAGTGAGGTGTGTGGCCGCCACATGCTGCTAGAGTAGCTTTAGTCCTTCTTGGTATTGGTTACCCTAATCCAGGGGTGGGCAAATGTTTTGGCTCTTGGGCGGCATTAACTTTTTGAGCACCAGCACCAGATGCATACATATCAAACATAAACATTAAAAAAAGGCATTACAGTATTAATACCTAAATTTACTTTTAGTGAGAACAGTGTTGTTTTTGCTAGTGCATCAAATTCAAGTATTTGTTGTAGCAGATCTCAGAATCCTCAACATCAGTCATAATTATGATTTACCTTGATTTGGGCAACTCTGTACCAATCTTCGGCAGGCCGGATTAAAAAGACCAATGGGTTGGGTGTGGCTGCCAGGCTGTAGTTTGCCCACCCCTGCCCTAATCTCTGGATCGCTACAGGAGGGATGAACACAATGCTTTCAAATGATATTTCCTCCTTTCACATTTTAAATAAGGTGACGGTCAAAAATCACCTTCAGTCAAAAATCTCCCATAGTTCTGGGCTGGTAATTGTGAAGGGCACATTATATGAATCACACCGTTCAGTGATGAGGTCATTGGCATCCCAGAAAAGACCACTCCCATCAAGAAAAACGTCAATATATCAAGCTAAAGTCATCTCTCTGAACAGCTTTGGATTGATTCCTTAAAATTGTCGCCTGTCTATATCTGTGTTCATAGCAATTTACTGCAATTTTGAAGCTACATTATGCAAGTGGATAAATAATTTTTTTTCTGCTGTGTTTATTAGACATTGACCACCTCGATCATAAGGCCTGCAATCAAGAGGGTCACAATTTCCTCCCACTACGGGGTAGCGCACATCACCGCTGAGCCACCAGGATGTTGGAGGGCCTTGTTGCTTGGGTGCTGAATACATACCTAGGAAAATATGTTAGCAACCTAAACACAGATCAACTCTCTATTGCCCTCCTGAAAGGTAATTACATTGGAATGCTCAGTAACTTTGATTCTTTCTGTTGTTTCTTTAGTTCCACTTTCCTTTCACCCCTGTCCCCAAACCTTGTTCTAGTGAAGGTGCCTTCTTGTTAAAAGGGGGTTATTTCTTCTGTCTCTTGCTTTCTTCCTCTGTAATGTTGTAGGTTCCTCTGTAATGTAGCTTGCAACAAAAAGTGATGTAAACTGGCACAATGGGGAAAAATGGAACTGCGTTAAAAATAATGCTGATTACTTTGCAAAGCATACTGCAGTAGTCCTGAATACACATTTGAAGGTAGTAAAAACGACATGTCTTTCACTCAAACTCTCTTTGATGGCTAAATAATCCATCAAAGTGAATATAATGTGATCTTTTATTGTTCGATGTGTCTTAGGCCTTAACCAGTTTATGGATAGTAATTCTATGTAAATTAATTCCAGGGTGATCAGCACTGGCAGTCCTGGTCTGCCAGTGGACTGAAATTGGTTTGATCTGCTGCTGTTTGAATGATCTGCATTGAATGTTAGCTGTATGTAACTGAAGGGACTGTGTCAGGACATCTACAACAGAGTATGTGCTGTGTGCATTTAGAGACAGTGTAACCAGCTGTGAGGGACAGTTTAACCAGTTATTTCACTGAATTCAGAAGATGGTGTTCGTCTGTTCTTCAGGTGCAGTGGAGCTAGAGAACCTCCCTCTGAGGAAGGATGCCCTTCGAGAGTTTGACTTACCATTTGAAGTTAAAGCAGGTGAGACACACTCACCGATATAAACTGTGTGAGGTTTCACATAGTCTATGAAGAACTGAAATTGTGCTTTTACTCTGTAGCTTGTGGTGTCACTTTGTGTTATCATTATTAAATTTTTTGACGTTTTTCTCCCCATAAGTTCATTAACTGCTGTACCTTTACCCTCCTGTGTGCCATCACCAGGTTTCATCAAGTAGTAATTGCGGTTTGTCAGACTTGCTGGAGAATATGTTCAGAGTACCTACATGTTTTAATGGTTGATCGTGCGCTACATGAGCACCCAGAGCGCTTTATACAGCATGTCTCATTCACCTGTTCACACACATTTGTACTTTCTATCTAACAAACACACACACACCTGTGAATTCTTCTCTCCTCCTCTTAGATCTAATGGTGTTTTGCAGTGGCTAGCTCAACAGAGGACAGCAGGTGGGGGTGGGGTAGATGGCCTGCTTTAACTCCTGAGCCTGAGCCACCAAATAAACACTAAATAAACTACAGTTATGTGTGTGTTTAACCCTCTGTAGCCCACAGTGGCCCCACAGGCCACCTTGCATTTCCCCATAACGGCCGTGACCAGCCAGTGTCTTTCTACTGTTTGTGTCTAAAAACATTTTTGTACATATTTTGACATATTTTGCGTGGATATTCTTTAAAACTGAAAAGCTCCACCCAGTGACATTAGATAGTAGTAGGATGTAAAGTTAGGTTTAATGTAAAAGTAGTGGAGTAAATTTAACAGAGGAGCTCAGACACAGCCCCATTTCTAAGAAACCTCTTTGCGCTTGCCGCACGTTCGCAGACAGACTGCACGTAAAACAGCTGATGTTGTATTTTTGTTGGAAAACTGGGAGCTGCATGAGCTTAATGTTGTAATGCTTTGTATCCACACGTGTCCTCCTAAACACGTTTCTATCGCAGGTCTATTTTTAGCAAACTGTGGCCATTGTGATAGTTAACTATTGAAATTCTCGGCACAGTAGGATGCACAACACACACACTCACAAACCCGGATGTAGAGAGCAGTGGAGGCGTGTACAAATGTGTCAGCGATGATCCACCCAGTGTTAAAGGGTCGCAGTGACAGAGAACTTTAATGCTGCTAATGTGGGTAAAACGCTCCGCTTACCTGGAGACACCTGAGCTGCAGAGTTTAAACGAAGCAACAAATTTGTGTTGAGAATTTTTTAGAATCAAATTATTCAAGGTAATCGAGGAATCGTTGCAACCCTTTTGGGCTTGGACTTCATTCTGTCTCACCCCCATCAGTCGCGGAGATGGCTGCCCCTCCCCGAGCCTGCTTCAGCCAGGGGTTTCTTTCTTTTAAATGGAAGTTTTTCCTTCCCACTGTCCCCTACTTGCTCATAGGGGCTTATCTGCTAGTTAGGGTCTTTTTTCTATTGTTGTAGGGTCTTTACATTACAATATCGAATACCTTGAGGTGACTTTTGTTGTAATTTACTACTATATAAATAATTCTGAATGGAAACTGAACTACCGAAAGACTGAATGGGAAACAAAAGCTTGTAAAATTTGGGAATCATCTACAGTCCATTAGAAGATTCCTAGTGTCCAGTGATGAGGATAAGGAATACCTGTGAACACCACTGTCAGTGAATATAGTCACAGCATCTGCAAATGCAAGTTCGAATAATGCAGGAAATAAACGTATATAACAAGATCCAGCAGTGCCGCCTCCTCGTCAGGGTCTGAGCGCATTTAAGATGGACTGATGTTAAGAAGAAAAGTGGCCTGTGGTCTGACCAATCACACATTTAAAGTATCCTCCAGCATAAAGAGGAGAGGGACCACCCAGCTTGTTACTGTTCAAAACCAGTATTCATGATGGTTATCAGGAAACACCAGTGCATCTATGAAATTATATCAGATAAAAAATTTTTCCAGGGAAGGCCTTTGTTTATTTCAGCAAGATGATTTCAAACCATGTTCCAGTCTACATATTTCAGCAGCATGGCTCCATAATAAGAGAGTTCAGGTGCTACCGTAAATTGACCTGCCTGCACTGCCACTCCTGTCACCCACCTAAAAAAAACATGTCTGCTTCATTATGAAATAGAAAACTATGACAAATGAGACCTTTGCTTTAAAGAAATACAGCAGTTGGTCTCCTCAGTTTAAAACAAACAAGACTAACTACATGATTTACAGACGTGATCCAAAAGCACCCCGTTTCTTTCACCAGGCTTCATTGGAAAGATCACTCTCCAGATCCCTTTCTATCGGCCTCACAGTGACCCATGGGTCATCTCCATGTCCCAGCTCAACCTGATCATTGGCCCTGCCCAGCTGGAGGAGTACGACAGCGAGAAGGAAAAGGAGGACGAGAGAGAGCGCAAAAAACGCCTCCTCAAAGCTCTCGAGGACAAATTCAAAGTAAGTAGATCAAAAATGTGTTCTTCAATGTTTCCCCAGCAACTGTGAGGGTAGAAAACAACGAATGTCTTAAAATTTATCTTAAGATTTAGCTGTCTGGTTACTAGTAAACTAATCCTCACAGGGAAAAGCCTAATGCCTGCAGATAGATACTGTACATGCAGGTCACTCTGCACACAGGACAGGTGAGCTCATACCTCCATCCACACTCCTGCCACTGTATTTGGCAGAATATTTTATCATACACGCACACAGTGATCGCCTGGGCCTTCATCTAAATGTTGCTCACGGACAAAGGCAAGGTCATATTTGTGGTACTTTTCCATTTTCACAAGAATGGCTGGTGCTAAAACTATTGTTCTGGATTGTGCCGTTCATACAGTGTTCAGTGCATGTGCCCCTCTGCCAGCAACACATAGATGCTCCCATTAGTCATATTTATGTGTAAGAATGTTTCTCAGGCTAGGTTAGGGCAGGTCAGAACCTTGGGCGCACAGTATTTACAGTATGTCTTTGGCTCTTTCAGAGTGAGTGTGAACAGAGAGGAGAGTCGTACTGGTACTCTGTGACTGCATCATTAGTCACCAGAATTGTGGAAAACATTGAGGTAAGCCATCCAACATTACAAACTGTTTGGGATTATATCATCAACAAGGCGTGTGTCCAACCACTTTTTTTGAATAAAGGTTAAATAATTATTACCAACAGATCAACAGAATTGGAACCACGTCATATTTTTCCATTTCTGCAGTGCTGGATTGATTGTGGGTGTAGCTAAATCTAATCTGGTCATCCTTTTCTTGATGCTCATGAATGGTTTGCACTTTGTGTTCCCAACCATTCATTGAAATCCAGAATAAATGTGTATATGTTGTCTCTGTTATTTCTTGGATAATGATTCCTACCTGTTGGAAAGTGCTCTTCCCGTGCTGAGAGCATCCGTCACAGCTGCCTTCTATGGACGCCAGGCCTTAATTTTTTTTAAATTCTTTCTTCTGCAGAATTGAACAAACTGTCCCCTTAGACAGTTCATCTCTGAATACAGTGTTCATATTAATGAGAGGAGACTGAAGCGGAGCTGTCTGGAGCTGCTTTATTATCAACTACTCCTCCTCATAACCCTGAAACCTGTACCAGCCAACATTTACACTGTGTAGAAGAACACAAAAATATATGTCAGATCCTGAGCGTCCGTGCGTTAATAAAGATACTGTTACTGTGCCACATGCACAAACGTGCATGTTGCTCTGGGGTTTTCTCCAGTGTAAAAAACTGAGGGTACTTATTAAGGCCAGTAACAAATTGAAACATTCAGACGCTAATCTAGCACACTTTGCACTGCCGACGTGCCGGTGCCAGTGCTGGTGTTGGTTCCAGTGAACCGGCGAATCTGTGCAGCATCTGTGTGCAGCACAGAGGTAAACACAGACATCGATTACGAGCAAGACGACAAGTACGTGCTTTGTGACCTTTAATCTGTGATATGAACTGATACAAAGCAGCAAGTTCAGCCTTGCCTGCCACAAACATTAGTAAGTTGCACGCATCAGCGCAAACCGACTCAAACCGATTACAATGTGTTGGCAGTTTGTCTACATTTATAAATTAAACAGCAGTTATTTGCAGCCTTCGCTAGTCTGAGCGTCAGTGAAGTTGGTCAGAGTCAGACTGAGACTGTAGAAACAGGTTGCCTCACAGCTTAATTCAACCCTTTGAGTCAAAGCTGAAAGTCTGGACTCATGACTGTAACTTGAATGTGTTTTGGTACACAGTATATGGACTTAACTGTTTAAGTGCAACTATGATGTATATTATTATAATGTGCTTGTACTGTAAAAACAAATAAACACCTTCAGCAGTTATTGTAACTCTGTGGTTGAGATGCCAGAATAATTTGTTTGTTATTCTCTGACCTTGAGTTACAGACTGAACTGTGATGTTGTGTTTTTATGTGTAGCTGAAGATCCAACATGTGCATCTGCGGTTTGAGGATGACTTTTCCAGCCCCGAGAAGCCCTTCTGCTTTGGGGTTTGCATCAACAACGTATGTGCTCAGAATCCTTCCAGGGAATCAGTAAGTGTTCACACAAAGCACCTTTAAACCATTAAATAGAAACATTCCTTCTCATTTGTTTTTTAGTGGCTTGGATAATTTAATCATTATATTCATGGGAACAGATGATACAGCAGTCCAGTTTAATTTTTTAACCCAAATATTTCTGACATCTGACACTAACAGTTATTGTATCAGTGCCAGGTGAAGAAATATTTGGGTAAAGATTTTATGGTTAAAGCAGAAAACAAGTTCATGCATATTAGTTTATGCACTGATGTGGCTTACCCCAAACCTGTAAAACTGCTACATCAGTTTGGGCCAGCAGGTAACACTCCAGTGACAAACAGCAGCCGAAGCAACTAATAAGAACTAATGAAAGACTAGAAGAAAATAATGTGTATGTAAAAAAAAACAAACAAACAACTGACAACAAACATGAGCATAAATCATCGTTGGCATCCTCTGACAACGCTTATGTGTTATTTAAAAAAATTATCTGATACACAACAAATTGTAACGAATTCTTGCTCTGCCCATGCTCAGTCGTCACAGGATGACTCGTGCTGTACCCTAATTTATATAAGCTAGATACATTTTGTTAAATTAACACAAAATTCCCCTGCAGAGCACTAAATGTTAAAAACTATCAGTGATGAGCTACAGAGGAGTGCTCGTATACTTTAATAAATTAGAAGCAGTATCAAACATTTTCCATTAATTGCCATCAGTCTGTTTCTCTCCCGGCGTCACAGAGACGTGCCCTAAAACTGCCCAAATCTGTCAGACGTTACATTTACAAAAGAAAGTGGAAGGTAAACAGCTCCCTTTGTTCATAAAGGAGTCCTGTGGGTCTTTGGATTTGAGGTTAGCAGTGGTTTTCTTTTGCAGGTCCAGAAACTCTTCAGACAGAAGCAGCTGGAGATCGAAGACTTCAGTGTCTACTGGGATACTGAGTGTGAAATGTTGGGAAAGCTGCCCACTAATCAGATCCAGGTCAGTCATGTGGTGAATTTCAGCAGTTAGGTGGCAGATCAACAGAGTATTACAGCTTAGTTCCTGGATGACCTGTCTTTAAAATGATGTTTAACTTACTCCTAACCAGACTGAAGTATACAAAAGCCAGAATAGAAAGATTCCTGCTAAACAAACCATGGCAGGCAGCACTGAATGTTTTAGCACAGTTGACTGTGGTGAGCTGTGAGTTGTTGTATTTCCAGGTGCATCAAAAGGATCGCCAGCCTCCCGTGTGGAATTCAGAATGACAGCCCTAATATAACATTAATTTAAATATTCTGAAAGTGATGTTAGTTGTAGTAAATGTGTTCTAACACAACCTCATGGAGTTCTTTTGATTTCTTCATGGAGCACTTGCACTGCCAGACTTACAGCTACAGTCTCGAGTGTCTCAGTTAGGGTACTGGTCCACCTTGTGCCACCTTTGAGCTTCAGTATGCTGACTGATGGCATAAATTATTCAGTTCACTGAAATTTTGCTGAAAAAATGAACAACAATCTTCCAAAAATATTCACACATTTGCTGTTCTGATGATGGTGAAAAGTGCTATCTGTGTGCTGGTCCAAATCCTTCAGGGTCACCTGATCCAGCCCTAACTATAAGTTTGATTAAAAAGGAAAGTTTTAAGCCTAATCTTAAAAGTAGAGAGGGTGTCTGTCTCCTGAATCCAAACTGGGAGCTGGTTCCACAGACGAGGGGCCTGAAAGCCGAAGGCTCTGCCTCCCATTCTACTCTGAAGTATCCTAGGAACCACAAGTAATCCAGCAGTCTGAGAGCGAAGTGCTCTATTGGGGTGATACGGTACTATGAGGTCTTTAAGATAAGATGGGGCCTGATTATTCAAGACCTTTTATTTGAGGAGAAGGATTTTAAATTATATTCTTGATTTAACAGGGAAGAAAAGCCAATACAGGAGAAATACACTGATCAGACATAACATTATGACCACCTGCTTAATATTGTGTTGTCCCGCACTTGCTGCTCAAATCAGCCCTGACTCCTCGAGGGATAGACTCCACTAGACCCCTGAAAGTGTGCTGTGGTATCTATACCAATATGTTAGCAACAGATCCTTTAAGTCCTGTAAGTTCGGAGGTGGGGCCTCCAGACTTGTCTGTCCAGCACATCCCACAGATGCTCAACTGGATTAAGACCTGGGGGATTTGTCAACACCTCAAACTCTCCTCAAACCGTTCCTAAACCATGTTTGCTTTGTGGCAGGGCGCATTATCTGCTCATTTCTGCCACTTGTATTTGTGATCTTGTTCTTTTGGTCACTACCCAAAAGCTCTTGGCCGCAGATGAGGGTATGGACAGAGATTGACCAGTTAATTGACAGCCGTCACTGCCGACGCAACCGTAAATTGTTTGTCAGTCTTCTCCACCTGGAGCTGGAACTCGTCCCTGAGCCAGGGTGGGCACTCCACCCTTTTCCGGCCGAGGACCATGACCAGTCTTAGAGGTCCTGATTCTCATTCCAGCTGGCATGAGAACCGTTCCACTGCGAGCTGGAGGCCACCGCCTGATGATTTGTACCCCTTGGGCCACTTCCAGTCAGTACTCTAGCTGCAGCATTTTTGAACAGCTGAAGGCTTTTCAGGGAGCTTTCATGACAGCCTGATAATACTGAATTACAATAATCCAGCCTAGAAGTGATAGATGCATGAATTAGCTTTTCAGCATCACTCTGAGAAAGGATGTTTGTAATTTTAGAAATATTGCAGAAATGCAAGAAAGTATTCCTACATATTTAATATGTGCATTGAAGGACATATCCTGGTTCCTCTCAGTGTTACTGGAGGCCAAGCTAGTGCCATCCAGAGTAAGTATTTGGTTAGACACCATGTTTCTAAGATTTGTAGGGCCGACTACAATAACCACCTGTTAGAAATCCTCTTGGATTTTATCTGTGACAATACAAAAAGTAAAATCAAAAGTAAAGGCTGGTTAAAAGAGATTTCCATATGAGTGGCCTGATTGTTTTTCAACTGTACAGGATGCCATGAGCCAGTGTATGCAAAGCCGTGAGCATCAGTACATCTTTGAGCCGGTGTGTGCCTCTGTGCTGCTCAGAAGAAACACCTCCAAGGAGCCTCTGAGGTCTCGACACACCCCACGGATTGAAGGCCAGGTTCAGCTGGAGTCTATGTCCTTACGCCTTTCACAGGTCTGTATAAAAATCTAACACCCTTTATCAATAACTGCAGCTGAATCAGAAAGGTGATATATATGTGTCATTCAGAGCTCCACAGTTTACTTTGTGTGAGGTCAAAAGGAAATGCACATATACGGATGCAAACCTAATGTTTTGAGTCTATGAGATTTTTTTTTGTTTGTCTTTTATCTTTTAGGTCCAGTACCAGCAGATCATGGCTTTCCTCAAAGAGCTAGATCGCAGAGAAAGAGAGATGTTTTACAGAAAGTGGAGACCCAAAGTACCGATTTCTGGAAAGTAAGTTCACACTTAAAGGTACAGCGCGTAAAATCTCACTGCTAGATGTCAGTAACTTGCAGGTTGCAGTCAACTGAATTCAAGCGCATAATCTGAGCTCTGGTGGCCACTGTAGGGCAGACACGTGTCTGATGTATAAACTATAACTTTTTCTTATGAAGATGATGTTTGTGCAGTGGAATGTTAGAAGGTGAACCTTTCTACTGCTGCTGCAGTGCTATTAGTAAAGCTAGCTGTAGCATTACGCCCGTGACTGCTTCAGTTAGCCAAAAACAGTCAGTTTAGAACGTTAGGTTGGATTACCCGTCGAGCAGGGAGCAGGTAACTTCACTGTCATTTTTAAAATCCTTCTCTCTCTGCAACTCCTTCCATCTGGGAAAGGCTACCGTGGCAACGTGTACTCTTGTTTTATCCCAACGCCGTCCTTCACGTTTTCACTTCTTAATGAAGGGGGCTCATTCTCAGATGATAAAACGTCATGGTGTACTGCATGTGACAGTCTCTAGCTGCATACATAACATGCGATTAGGCAGAACTGCGAATTCCCTCTTGGCCACTGTATTCAAGATGGCGGGCAACATGGCGGCTTCCACAAACCGGCGCCCGCGTAGGTGTATTTTTAATCGACTAAATTTATGAGAACGCATTAGTTTGTTGGAAGATCCAGTTATAGTGTGTATATTTATGAGTACATCATTCTTTTTCTATTAAATAACCTCAGAAAAACGCCTGACTGTACCTTTAATGCTGGAATTCTTGCATCTGCAGATTCTTTCGGAAACAAAGACCTGAATCAATCTCTTAAACAGTGTTATCCTTTACCAGTAGCCCTGGTAATATGCCGCACTGCTTTTTATGTGTGTTGTTTAATAAACCCTTTAAATCATGCAGCTGCCAGCAGTGGTGGATGTTTGCCATCCAAGCCAACCTGAGTGAGATAAGAGAGCAGCGACGGCGAGGCAGCTGGGAGTTTGCCCTGCAGCGGGCCCGAGACTCCCAGACGTACACCAGCCTCTACTTCAAAAGGCTGAAAGGAGTTCCCCTGAGTTTCCAGGAAGAGGTACTTCAGTCAAAGACAAAAGGAATGACAGGCATTTGATTAGTTAGTGTAACATATTGCTAATATAAATTTTAAAATACAGATATTCTTAATATTAAAAATATTGATGTTATGGTGTCATTATATACCTTCACTGCTCAACACACACGTAAACATAAACTCAACACACACCTCAACATCTTCTTTAAACTGCTCTTGTTTGTTCAAGTGCATAAATAGGAAACCAGTTAAATGTGCTCTATACACGGTTGCATTCTTTCAAAAACATTCATAAACATACGTTTTCATCCAGGGTGAGCTGGAGCGGGTTGAGGAGGAGCAGACGTTTGAAGAGCTGCAGATTCTCAGAGAAATGGTCCACGACTGGTTCCGAAAGCAGGAAGTAATCGCAGAGGTATGGTCAGGTGCAGAAAACCCAAAATTCTAACACATTATTGGTCTATGTGCCGTTTCCCATCATTAGGTAAATGCCTTTAAGACACTGTGTTATCAAAGGGGAGTTTACAGTCCAGTACATCCCCTGCAACTGCATGCAGGAAGCACAGCAGTTGCTCCACAGGCTTTCACTGATCTTTGTTAGACTTCCACAAGTTATTCTTTCCATGTCTCCTCATTCAGAATGCACGTGAGCCCAGCAGTGAGCCCCAGCCGTGTTTATCCACATCTGTTCCCAAGAGCGAGAGCTCAGGGATGATCCAGTACCTGCAGTCATGGTTCCCAGGCTGGGGAGGCTGGTATGGAGATTCTCAGGATCCAGATAGACCACAAGAACTCCTACAAAGTCCATCCTCCTGGGATATTCTAGGTAACAGAGGCAGTCCTATGCCAGCCGCATACAATTTAACATCGGTCTTTCATCTGTTTGGAAGTTCCAGCACAAGCTGCTATAATGAAATATTTTGGTATAGTAGAAATTTCTTTAAAATGGTGAAATAAAGTTAGATTCTTTATTACTCATATATTATACAAATATTATTAATAGACAAAGGGGGATACCACAACAGTGTTGGAGACAGTGCGGGCACATGAACGCCAATCACACTCACATATTTTGGTCATATAAAAAAATTACAGCCTTTTTGGGGCAGTATTTCCCAAAGTGTTGAGTACATTTTGGGCTGTAGCATCCCTAAAGCATCCCGAAAGATTTTCTTGCTGGGTTTTCTTATCTGGAGTTGCAATTCCAAGAGAGGACATCCATCTTCTTAAAATTCTGATTGCTGCATGGAAAAAGGCCATCACAAAGTCTTGGCGAACAGCTGAAGCTCCTCGGAGCAGTGGCAAGAAATCGTGGAGGAGATTCATGATATGGAAAAGCTGACTCATACCCTACGGATAAAAGGACATTTGTACAACAAACGCTGGACAAACTGGCTTTCTTCCAAACTAAAGGAAGCATAAAGAACCCTTACTGAGTTAATTTGGTATAACAAAGCCTTTTTCTCTGTATGTTATTTCTGTTTTTGGACAATCTTTCATTCTACAATATTGTTGTTAAATTAAATTCAAACTACTAAATAAAAAAAGCTTCTGATTAATTTAATGTAAAGATTCTGACTTCTTGACGATTTCATTGTGTTCCAGCAGAAACAGAGGACTTGTTCGATCCCTTGGAGGACTCTCATACTTTAAA
Organism: Andinoacara biseriatus; assembly: GCA_015108635.1. NCBI lineage: Eukaryota > Metazoa > Chordata > Actinopteri > Cichliformes > Cichlidae > Andinoacara > Andinoacara biseriatus. The sequence continues at coordinate 31,162 of VUQJ01035739.1, forward strand.
CACTTTCACCCGGCGAGATCATCTGTTTGCCCGGATGGAGTTCTTACTAGAAAAGGGCGGAGTCACGCTCTTCCACCAGGACAAGAGGGGGGAGACGCTGCACGAGAGTGGAGTCATTCAACTGGAGTTCTCAGGTACGACGAAGCAGTGGTGACGAAGTGCATCGTTGCACCAGTTTCTGTAGATGGAAATGTTTCTGTAGACATCAGGAGACAGAAAAGACTCGATGAATGTAAATGTGTTAGAGGAAAAAAATAAAAGCCTCCCCAGCAACAGAATACAGATGGGCTAGAAATTCAAAGACAAATCTTAACCTTTGACCTCCACAGTAAATGGATCCAGTTGCTCTGATAAACTGGCATTTTTGATGTTGGGTTATTTACAGCTTATTTACAATAATAAATGAATCCATTATAAGTTTCATCTTCCATAGAGTGATATCAAAATAAACTCATAGCCTGTGCACGTGTGTCAAAATAAAGTGACTGTAATCCTCAGGGGTGAAGGTGATGGTGGAGTCTCTCCCTCGCTCAGAGTCCTCCTTATTGTCGGTGAAGCTGGGAAGTTTGTTCCTTCGAGATTTGACCACTCAGGGCACCATCTTTCCAGTCTTGGTGTCTCCCAAAACGGTAAGCAGTGATAGCAGAGCAGGGAGGGAAGTTGAAAACATAAGGAAAAAGTGAATTGCAGTTCCTTAAGCACCTGATATTTGTATTATATTTTGCTGTATGTTGTATTTTTCTAACAGCTGTTACATGTTATAGGGCAACGTCGTTGTTGCTATTAACCAGTCATCGAGCCAGTCCAGCAGTACTCCCGGTAAGATTTTTGTTTTATGTTAATAATCAGTTCTAATAATATAATAATCAGTTAAGTAAGGACTTTATACTGTAGACAGTATAAATGTTTTCTGAGCTTGTGACCGATTGGCTGGAAGTGCAGTAGTTTGGTTTAGACTGTCAATGGTTTACTCAACACTGTCTCTTATGCAGGTCTTTGGGCGAGTCTGACAGTGTTGAGCAGTAATGTCCAGTATGGCTGTAGGAATCATTGTGTTTTGATTGGCATAATCCCAGATTCCGCTGAATTGACGCATTCGCTTTCATGTTTGTTGTGTTTCTGTCAGGATGCAGTTCGGAGTGCTCGCCATGCCCAGTGTTTGAAATGATTTATGAGCGTAACCCTGTGAGGTGTAAGTTTGAGAGAAGACTGGAAGTACACACTAGTCCACTGAACATCATCTATAACCCACAGGCCATAAAAGAAGTGACTGAGTTCTTTTATAAAGGAAGAGTTCACACCTCAGGTCAGTGCGTTTTTACCTTGCTGTTCTTTCTCTATAGTATTTTCTGCACATGTTTGATGTGATTATTGTATACAGAGTTGACTGAATGGAAACTGTTGACAAAAAAAAACAAAAAACTTTTTTTTAAACTTCCACAGTGTTACTTTAGCTGATGTTTTTGAATACTGGTAGATGATTGTTCTCTCGACATATTTTTTTTGATACCCAGGTTTTGGGTATCAGTCAGAACTGGAGCTGAGAGTCGCAGAGGCTGCGAGGAGACAGTACAACAAGCTGAAAATGCAGACCAAGGCAGAAATCCGACAAACCATCGATCAGCTGCTTGTGGGGGAGTTTATTGTAAGAGAGATTTTTCTGAATGGCGGCGTGAAATAATTGATAGTTAAATCATTATCAAATCCTCCTGATTCCTACTGATGTGTTTGCTTTGTAGGAAAACAGTAAGCGCTGGACCATGAAATTGGACATCTCTGCACCCCAGGTGATTTTTCCTGATGACTTCCAGTCAGGCGACCCGATGCTAGTTGTTGTTGATTTAGGCAGGATCTTGCTGACAAACTCTCAAGGTAAATCAACAGTTTTACCAATACGCCTCAATGCATTCATTCATTTCCCCAGTGGGACGCCTAACTGAACCCTGCTATTCTTCTTTTTCTTCTTCCTCAAGATGACACAAAGTCCAACTCAAAAGCTTCTCAACCAGAAAGAGAAGACATGAGTGATGACGAGTACCAGACTCCACTTGCAACCCCACCAGAATCTCCACCACCTGAGCTGGATTTGCCTTTGAAAGCACAGCTGAAAAACCCTGAGCTTCCGAGCCTCAGATCCCCGGAAGGTACTCAGCCCTACAGACAAAAGCTTTATGAAAAATACTCCTTGTCCTTTAAGGACCTGCAGATAATGGTTGGTCGCTATAAGGACAACTGGAAACATCTTCAAGAGAGTGAGGTAGGGCCTACACATGTGGTGGAGAAGTTTAATGTGCTGCTGCAGCTTGAGCAAAGACTACGCTACACATCTGACCCCCAGCTCCCAGGAGCTGTGCTATCAGGAACACTACCAGACCTCAAGGTCCATATCAACCTAGAGAAGATGACTGCTCTTAGGAGTTGTCTGGCTAGGCTAAACAGTCCAGCTGTGAGTGAAGGGAACAGAGGCCAAGAGAAAAGTCAGACTATCAGGCATCCAGATCCTCTTACCCTCCGCCATGACAAGATATTTCAAAGAGAGGACAGCTCCTGGAAGCTGCAGGGTTCAGCCAAGAATCTGACCCAGAGCGTAATGACATTGGAGCAGCATACACGTGAGGTCCTGGTCGAATCCCGTCTGCTGTTAGCTGAATTCAACATTAACTACATGCAGCTCGGCATAGAGAGTGATGGGCGGTACATATCTGTGCTCAAAGTGTTTGGCACAAATGCTCATTTTGTCAAGCGGCCATATGACGCTGAAGTTGCTCTAACTGTCCATGGGCTTCTGCTGGTGGACACCTTACAGACTTATGGATCAGACTTTGACCTCCTCGTGGCTTCTCATAAGCATCTCAGTTTTGACATACCCACAGGCAGCCTAAGAGAAAGCCAGCCATCATCTCCTGTTTCAGCTAATGGCAGGTCTCCTGAGCATCAGTGCAGCTATACTGAGTATTCGTCTCACCTGCCCTCAGATGGACTCTCCCCGTTCAGTTCTTTTCTCAAAGACCAAGAAGCCCTGATTAAGCTTGAGTACCAGTTTGTAAGCTCAGACTGCCCATCCATGAATTTGGACAGCTCCCTTCAGGTTACAAGCATGCAGGTCAATAACTTGGACATCATTCTCAATCCTGAGACTATGGTGGAGCTGCTCAAGTTCCTGCAGAAGTCTTTCCCCAAAGAAGAAGGCACCTGGACATCATCAGTGCAACAAGATAAAACACAACAACATGCAACAAATGATTGTGGTGAGGAAGAGGATGGGATATATCAGGCCACCTATGACCAGAACAAAGAACTGACTGTGGAGATCCATCGCCTCAACCTGCTTCTCCTCCGTACTGTGTCCACGGGTACTGTTCTAGGTACTGAGAAGAAAGGTTTGAAGATTGCCACTGCCAGCATTACTGGTACCAAGGTCAATGTGTCCATGGGCAGCCGGTTGGACATTAATGGTTCACTCGGCTGCATGCAGCTGGTGGACCTGACCCAGGAAGGAGGCCGAAGCCAGTTTGTAGTCAGCATTGGCAGTGTTGAAGACAGCTCTTCAAGTCTCGGTGGATTAACATTCCAATCTGACACAGGAGGAGGTTCTCCTGCAGAAGCTTTAAATTTCCGCCTTATGGAGAAATCCCAAGGGGAGTGTTCTTTGAAACTTCAAATGGCATCATTGCACTACAACCACTCAGCTAAGTTCTTGAAGGAACTCAGTCTGTCGGCCAATGAAGTAGAAGACAATTTCCGCTCCATGTTGAAAAGAGCTGCCACAAAAGTGTCAACGGTTCTAGCCACCAAAACAGCCGAGTATAGTGGGATGGTTTCACTCTTTGAGACACCATCACGGAAAATGCGAACTTTGAGTCAGAGCTGGGCGTATCCATTTGAAGATGAGGAGGATGTTCCCATGGATGAACCTGAATCCACTTTAGATACTTTCTTAGTAAAGCTGACCCTCAACATCAGCATTGAATCTCCAGTTGTGTCCATTCCCCGTAAACCTGGTCACTCTGAACTGTTGGTTGGTCACCTGGGATCCATAACAATACAGAATTTTGTTACTGGGCAAGATTCAGAAGGAGAAAGGTTGCAGGTGTTGGTGAAGGACATATGCCTCTATTCACTCAACATGAGTAATTTGGCTGTGAAGAGGCTAGCCAGAGGGGATAAAGCTGGCAGCACGTCACCATCCCGCAACGGGGGCATCAGTCAGGATGGACCACAGTTCACACGTCATGACTTCTTTGATTCCCTCAACAGGGGAAAAGGTGAGCATGTTAAAATTTTTTTAGGATAGTTGTATTTCCCACGCCAGATTCTTTACTCACTGTTTATATAACTTATTTCTTTGATCAGCCTTCCACATACTGAAAGACACCACGATACAGTTCACGCTGGAGAAAGTTCCTGTTGACGGAGATGCAGAGCTTACCCTCCTCACCGCCGAGAAGGCCTACAGGAGCACAGGGCTACTGAGAATTGAGGGCAAATTTGTCAATCCTGTTAAGGTATATACCATAACTGCATATACAATCTGAATATAAGCCACTATTCATAAAGTGACCGTTGAACAGGAGCGGTCCCCTCTAAAGTTTTTCTTCAAAATATAGATGTGTGGTGATTTTTACCGTTACAGATCACAGAGTATATTTATGAAAGCACTCCTGCACGCAGCTTTACTTCTGTCCAAATCTTTACTATAACGCAACATCACTGATAAACTTCTGTCAGTGAAGACGTTTCCATTACACTCACCGTAGTAACAAAGAATCTGTTTCTGTAAAAGAGAAATTCTGGCAGTAGCATGACAGCTGTTGACTAATAATGTATGAGAGCTAAACAAGATATTAAACAAATGTTCATGGATACCTTGATGTTACTTGATGTTGGTTTCTGTGCTCGTCTGCACCACAATTCAGGTCATATAAATGCTTAAAAGGCACCAACACCAGAAATGTTGGTCTAAAGGTCCAGTTCACACCAGATTACCCAAACAGATGAGTTATAAAAATTCAGTTTTTAATTTAAAAAAAAAGAAGCTATACATAGAGCCCAACATGTTTTACAGCAGGCTGTAACATGCTTCTGTTTGCTGTAAAGTTGGCCGTATGTGGGCATTCACTTGCTTTTGGAGCCCTTAGTGGCCACTCGTGGAACTGCAGGTTTTGGCATCTGCATTATCTTGATTTTTCAGAGGTGGGGATGGAAACAGGGAGGAAATATTAGCAACAAAAGTATACTGGTGAAAATTTAGGACATAAGACTTGTGTGTAAAACAAACCTTTTAAAAATGATGCAATAGATGAAAATAAATTAGATTCCAGACACTGCTTTCTTTCTCCTTAAAGATGGTCAATTCAAGCTTAGTCTGTTTGAATTATTTTGGCTTAGCACAGTATCATATGCATATATAAAGATTAGCTTGACTGGCTTCATTATTCCTATTGGAGAATGCTTATTTCCAGTACATCCGCACCACCTTCAGCTTGAGCCGAGATCAGGCATAACATGTAATGGCTGTATGAAATTTTTTATGTTATCCTTCTGGATTATGAATTGTTTTAACATTTGACTTTTGTAATAGGTTTTCCTGTGCAAGCCTGTGTATGAACAAGTCCTCCAGACTCTGGATAATTTATCACTGATTGAAGAGCAACGTGTCACACCGAGCCAGCCGCCCACACCCCCACCACCAACACCGTCCTGCACCAAACCTCACCGCTTTCCAGACCCCCAGGGAGGACTGTTTGCAAGGGACCCTCCCCATATCAACTTCTCTCACACATCACTTTCCTCCCCTTTGGCTCTGCAGTCAAACAAACCTGAAGCTGACTCTTTGTCCTTCACACAGCTAAAAGTCACCTTACATGTGGCAGAATTGCAGGTCCAGCTCAGTGCTGATCTAACGCAGGGCTCCCAGGGCTTAGTTAGTCTGCGCTTCCAAGATTTGGAGGGAGACTTTACCAAGGATCACCCTCATTTACTGGAAATCCAGCTGGCTCTACGTTCACTGCTCATGGAAGACCTCCTGGAGCAGAATCCCGAGTCAAAGTACAAACATTTGATGGTATCTCGTGGAGCTCCCAAGCCCTCCACATTTAGTCCAAAGGAGTACCTTTCTCAAAGCTGTCCATCATCATCTAATGCTCTGTACCCAGATATGCCTAGATCACTGCCGGCCCACATGGAAGAGGCTCAGAACGTGTTCCAGCTCTACCAGAGGCATCCCAGCAATCCTTCATCTAGCAGTCGCAAATCCAAGAGGGGCCCGGATTGTCCGAGCACTCCCCCTCCTTCTCCTAACCACCACACACCCCCTCCTAACCCAGCCCCAGATTTTGATGACTCATTAGTTCATATCAGTGTACTTCTGGTTGACCAGAACCACCCAGAGTTCAAAACACGTTATGGGAGTGTGGGACGAAGTGTGGATGTTGACTTTAACTGCTTGGACGTTTTGATCACACTACAGACCTGGGTGGTTATTCTGGACTTTTTTGGGATTGGCTCCACAGCCAATAATCATGGACTGAAGGTGCCTGTGACACCCCAGCCTGTGCCAGGACATCCTCTGTATGAGCCCGACAGCAGCGAGGAGGACACAGCAGAGCGCGTCAACACCAGAGTTGACGTGAAGGTAGGTCATACTTAAATTTATCTGCCATTTGCTGAATCCAAAACCAGAGCTAATTTCTTAACTCGTGGTTTCCAGACTTCAGTCAGCTATTGACTGCAAAGGATTTCTAATTCTGTGGGTTTTTCCAATTAGTTTTGTGCCTTCTTTGTTAAATGGAAAACAGATATCTGCTGTAAGATGGTTTGAGAATTAAACTTGAAAAATGGTAATTTATCAGATCATAGTTTCTTCAGTTGCATAGCCATTCTACGCTTTTTTTTTTTAGCTTATTATTGGATGGTAATACTATGTGGACCCACCAGCCAGTTTATTAGGTACACCTGTTCTGCTTCTTCTTAATGCATGTCAGCACATTTAGGCATGTAGACATGGTTAAGCACACCTGCTGAGTTTTAAACCAAGTATCAGAATGAGGAAGACATTAGATTTAGGGGCTTTGAACATAGCCTGGTTGTTGGTGTCAGATGGACTGAACTGATGTACTGAGATTTTGCTCACAACCATCTATAAGTTAGCATTTTTCACCAAGTGAGCGCCAGCTCTCTGGGTGAAAATGCCTTTTTGATGCCAGAGGACAGAGGAGAATGGCCAGACTGCTTCAAGCTGATAGGAAGGCAGTAGTAACTCAAGGAACCACTTGTTACAACCGAGGTATGCAGAAGAGCATCTCTGAACGCACAGCGCATTGAACCTTGAAGCAGACGGGCACCAGCAGCAGAAGACCACACTGTGTGTCACTCCTGTCAGTTAAGAACAGGAATCTGTGCAGCTGACAAATCTGCAGCAACTGCGTGATGTCAGAATGGAGATAATGTTTCCTGCACCTTGTTCAATCAATGCCAAACAGATTTAAAGCAGTTTTGGAGACAAAATGGGGTCCACCCCACTACTAACAAGGTGCACCTAAGAAAGTGGCTGGTGTGTGTAAAGTAGCAGTTCTGAAGTAAATTCTAAACCATGCCCATGTTTTCCTTCATAGGTCCATTCTTTGTCTCTTGTACTGAACAAGAAACTCAATGAGCTTGCCAGAGCTAGTGTGTCCAAATTATCTGCTCATCTGGAAATGCTTGGTGTGTATGAAAGACTTGCCTGATTAGAGCCAACCTTCATAAAGCTATTTTTTCTATATCTTATCACTATGACTAAAATCATCACATGTTCATTGTTGTTACATTTTGTCTGATATTTCAGATGGTGACCTGAGATTACAAGGCACTCTGGGAAGTTTGTCCCTGAGTGACCTGACCCCACATGGTGACCTCTATAGAGAGCGTTTCACCACACAAGGAGAGGAGGCACTTATCTTCAACATTCTTAAGTATGTATGACAAACTGTACAGTACTAAAGAAATAAAAAAAAAACCATTAGGCTGTTTGTAGTCACCTTTGTGCTTTGTTCCCTTTAGGTACGGCCAGCCCGATCCTTACCTGGAGCGGGAATGTGACATCAAGGTGTCTTTGCAGATGGCCTCGGTGCAGTACGTCCACACCCAGCGCTTTCAGGCTGAGGTGGTGGCCTTCATCCAACACTTCACTCAGCTACAGGACGTTCTGGGCAGGCAGCGGGCGGCAGTGGAGGGCCAACTCGTGAGTGCTGCCTGCTAGGGCATGATCCATTACGGAATCACATTATAGAAATCATCATTTCTGTAGAGTGCCGTAGATTCAGATGATGTGCGTGTCTTTATTATTTACATTTGCAAAAAAAAATGTTGATCAAATATTTGCAAATACGAAAATTTCCAAATTAATTGCTGGTAAAAATGTGGTTCAGTTTTTATCTAAGTCACAAACGCAAATTAACTCTAATAACACAAACGGTTGAATTCTCCACATTACAATGTTATGTTATGTGTGTTTGGTTGGTTTCACCTGTCCAAGGAATTTTCCCCCGGAATTTCATGTGTTTTCATTCATGAAGTCGCCCCTTGGTTTTAATCTTTGACACTGCTGCTCCGAGCTTCTCCGGTGTTCTAGTTAGATGTGAAGTAGTTTCTCTTAACAAAGGACGGAGTTCTGCAATCGTCCTCTTTAGTTTTTCTTCCAGACCTTTTACTATTGCTGATGTGTCTCTCTATTGTATGTAAACTTCTGGTTTCAACTGTAAACAGTTGCCTCGAGGTGCTTTGTATTGTAGGTAAAGACCCTACAATAGACCCTCAGAATGACCCCATATGTGTTAAGACCACATTTTATGGTCAATCACTACATGCTACAGATTGTTCATTCCTCCAAATGCTGCTGCTTTGTTTGCTCTCAAAAGGTACGTGATCAGCCTCAGAGGGCATCCAGAGTGCTGCTGGATATTGAGGCCGGTGCCCCGGTTATTCTCATCCCAGAAAGCTCGTGGTCACCGAGGCTCATTGTGGCCAACCTTGGCCAGCTGAGGGTGAAGAACCGCTTCCTGCCAGCTGGGGCTCATGGGACTTTTTCCCTTCAAGACAAGGTAGAGAAACTGACCATGGCACATGCCTTTTTCCCTTCTCTGGTGAGTCATGCTTCTTGTTTCATCCATGCATGCAGTGATCGCTGAGCGCCGCTTTGCATCCTCTTTTTTTCTCATTTACTCTAATAATCTGTATATTTAATTATACTTTCAACAAATCCTGTCACTTCCCACACTAACACTGACTTGATACCTGCAGAAGGGAGGTTACAGTTTTTGTGAACAGACCAAAATGAAATCACAAGTTGAGTTTCAATGAGGGAGTAAAAGGAGGTGGACTCTTACACATTTTAAAGAAATTAACAAATTAATCACAGGATTCAAACTTCAGCCTGAAAGTCCTCATCATGACCGAGCTCAGTCCGCATGATATACATGAATCGCTGGTTTTCACTAAGACAGTGATTTCTTAGTGAAGTGAAGTTCACTTTGAGCCAGCCGTGATCAGCATGATCGTGTGAATCATCAACCAGAAAATCAGAGACAGAAAATGAGTCACAAAAACTAACCTTATATATAAAATATAAAATGTAGTGGGTGTTTTTTGTTTAGATCTTTGTAATTTTTGAATGTTAATAAGTATGGGTGTGTGTGTGTGTGTGTGTGTGTGTGTGTGTGTGAGAGAGAGAGAGAGAGAGAGAGAGAGAGAGAGAGAAGATCTGAGTTGATACAATCCAGATGTGGCCAGCACTGATGAAGGAGTGAACCTCTGCAACTGACTTTGTCAGCAAAGGCCAGTGAATCCCTGTCTTATCAATCAACACTCCACTGATAAAACACTGCTTTCTACAAATCTTTATTTTGCTTTTAATTATAAACTATATAGGCATGCACTTTAGTTTGGTGTTTTACATAACATATCTGTTTGTAATCACTCTCTAACGAGACTTGGCAACAGATTGACATTCGCTTAGTGAGACACATATGGAGTTCAATTTTGTTGCAGTACATAGGTATTGATTTGATTTATCTTGAACTGTGTTGAGTATTTTTTGGTGTTCATTATAGTAATTACTTATGGATTTGGACAAATTTATGCTGCATTTTGACGAATTTGTCTGACAAAAAGTGAGATTGTGCAACAGCAGGTTGGCTGTTTCCTCTGGTGTTGGCAATTTCATCTTTAGTAATTGTGCTATAATCACTGATCTATTATTAGTTTAAACAAAATATATAACATTAATTAAATACGTGAATAAACAAATCAATTACTTAACTCGAATTAATTACTTTGAACAAGTAAATTAATTAATTCATTAATTAAAAAAAAAAGCTTAATCTTAAGTTATGCCAAAATGTCTAAAAAAGACACTGAAACTATGCAAACAATCACTCCAATTGAAGTGGTTCAGCACAGCAATCCTTTGATTAAATCACTTATTGTAAAACTGTCAAACAAATGGC
>VUQJ01035741.1:0-11832 GCA_015108635.1 Andinoacara biseriatus
AAAACCCATTTTAATATACCTGACATAATTTTTAATTTTATCATTTTTAAAGTAACACGATATTTAGAATCCCCTTATAACATTCCCCATAAGCCTATATGTTGTAAATGCAAACAAAGGCATTAAGCATCACTCTATATACCATTTTTATCACTCTGAACTTCAGATCAATATACTGACCTTGACTGAGAGGTCAGAGGTCAAATGTGACATATTTTAAACCTTTATACTGTACTTTCCATATGCTGACAATACACACCACACACAGGAATTCTTGTAAGAATCATAGTTTCTAAGATATAAGAGTTTTTGTCAATTTTTTGACCAATAAATCATTAAAAGTTGGCCTTGAAGACCTTGGTGGATGTAAGCCAAATTTTAATTAATTATTAACATGACTCCACTCTACACTCCTACAAAGTTTTGTCAGAATTCAGACAAAACTTTCTGAGCTATCATGTTTACAGTCCGAATGAAACGCTACCCAAGACATAACCTCCTAACTGAAAATGAATTTCTGTACACCCATTTTTACCTGACATATTTTACCTCACTGAACAAAAGCAGGTTTGAAAGACCTTCAGAAAACCTGAAGAACTCCTGGAGAACTCTTGCTCAAGACCCTTTAATTAAAAATAATTTAAAGAAAGTCCGGGCTCTTGGAAGCCAAATTTCAATTTACTTTTGACCAGAACAATTACTGGGGCTATTTATTCATAAATCATAGAGATTTTTTTCTGTTTGTACTAATTTTTGTATACAGATGTAATATTAGCCACAACACACATCTTGTGTGTTTTAGGCTGAACAAAAATGTGTTTTCCCCTTTTAACAAATGCAAATAGAACAGCATGTGGACAACAGCCTGACTTTATTAAATACAACTGCTGATACTTTCTCATGTACAAAAAGAGAAGGGGAACTGGGACACAAACATGGCTAGAGGAGTTCTTAAATATTTAACAAGGTTATTGATGTTGCCAGCGAACCACCTGCTGAGAGGATAAGCAGGCCTTGGTGCTAGAGAATTACAGAATCTACTGCAAGAAAAACTGAGGCATGCGTTAGCATGATGCATCAGGAGAGTGTGAGAAGAATATTTTTAGACTGCTATAACACTTACCTACAAAATATTCATGCAAATATAAAGCTACTTGTGGCTGCTCTATTGTCACAAGGGGTCACCACAGCAGGGAGTTCCACATGTTTTATTTGGCAAACTTTTATGCAGGATTCCCTTCCTGCAACCCCAAAGCTGATTTGGGTCTCTGGCTAGAATTAAACCATGAGTAAATCACTACACTACAGAGCCACTGTACTGCTAAAAATATTCACTTAGCTGCCTTCACATGCATATGAACTTGAGCAACATCCCATTCATATGGTTTAATACAATGACGATATAAAGGATACAAGAAGTTTGGAAGTCTGCAGCAATTGACTGCAGAAAGAAGCCAGCCTCTGCGGACTACGTGTCTCAGCATCAGCATCGTCATTTTACGTGGCCTTCCACTTCATAGCTGAGTTGCTGTCATTCCCAATCGCTTCCAGTTTGTTATAATACCACAACTACCAACAGTTGACTATGGAATATTTAGTAGCTAGGAAATTTCATGACTGCACAGGTGGCATCCTATCACGGTACCACGCTGGAATTCACTGAGCTCCTGAGATCGACCCATTCTTTCACAAATGTTTGCAGAAGCAGTCTGCATGCCTACTGCAGGTGCTTGGTTTATACACCTGTGGTTGGAAGTGATTGGAACACCTTTTGGTTTTGGCAATATAGTGTGTCTGTGTAAACAGAATATGTGTAAGAAATGTCTCTGAAGTCTTTGAAGCAGTGTATTAAACAATATATGAGTCAACTAAGACCATGAATTCCGACTATTGGAAGCCTGGCTGTCATCTGAGTTAGCAATATACTTTATACACTCAAGATAGAGAACTTAACGCAAATACTTAATGCTCTTTTCTATTATAATATTTAAGACAGTATGACACATATGGGTGGGCAGCACTTTTTTAACAGAGGGCCAAACTGACAAAGTTGGCATGCAAAGGTCCACACTTTGAACAACTTAATTGAAACATGGAGTCCACTGCACCAAATTCTGATCAACTCAATGAATTTCAATAGACATAATTAATAAGAAAGGATCCTTGTTTCAAAAATCAAGAAGTTTCTGTTGACTGTTTTGAATGTTGACTTTTTTATGTCAATATAATCTAATTAAAGGCTCAACTTTCCTATATATTTATCATTAGATGAAAGGTGCTTTATCATTAAAAAAAAAAGCTTTTTCACAAGTGAGTAGAGCACCCCCTACATGTGTTAAAATTGAGTTTAACAGCAGTACAGACTTCTTCCAGCCATTCAACTAAAAATTTCATTAATATAACGCTCCCATAATAGTGGGGGGAGGTGTTTAACTTTTAGGGCATCGGGGGTGTGGACCACTTCTGGCCCTTGGACCACATTTTGCCATCGCATGTCTATGCTATACTCTGTATTTTATTCATGTTTGTATTTCTTTGTTATATTGATTGCATCTTCCGGTATGATATAGAAAACAGAAACTTTTTAAAGGATTGATAATAAGTAGTGCTGTGATTTATGTTTCCCTACAATAAAACTAAAGGCATGTACTTCTCTTAAACTGCACTGTGAAGTTACACCTGTTCATTTACAATGTCACAAAGTAAAAGGGCTCCATCTGTTCCTTTTATAGTTCAGTAACACTGTCAGTGCTGCTGCTTTTGTATCACATTTAAAGCGATTCATAACTTCATTTAAAAAACAGCATTCAATCTTGCTAATTTTTAGTGCACTTAATACTAGAAGCATTTTACCATAATAAGAAAAAAAATCAAATTAAAGTTCTATATTTCTTGAAAATCTGGCTCACACAAGATTTCCAAAGCCAGAAAAATGCAATCACATTACTTCATTCAAATGGTACAAGATTATTATCAAACATATAATGTGCAGCTGAAAAGTGAAAATCATAATAATATTAAGCACTAGAAGTCACTTTGTGTAGCATGTCTGTTGTTTACACTGTGAAAAAATAGCAAGTCATGTTTTAGCAGACAGCAATCCTTTTGACATAACAATGACCAACCTACCTGTACCACAAATAGTGAAGGATCAAGCGGAACGGACCTGTAAGGAATTTCTCACAGTTAGTAATTAATAAATGAGAGATCATGGTGTGAAATTGTGATAAACAATAATAAATAATAATTTTGGTAAATGTGTGTTATCAACCTTAAAACTTACAGTTATGTTACATGCTTGAAATTTAAGCCAATAAATGCAGACTCAACTTTATTTACAGAGTATTCACAACCAAACTGGAGCCAGGAGTTTTCTTTAATATGAAGCCTCTTCTTTTATAAGGCAGCAAAAGTAATCGGACATCACTCAAATAGAAGACAGAGATGTTGACGCGCTTTATTAAACAGGCTTTTCCTAAGAAGAGTGTTTTAGGTCCGTGTATTTTTATATCATCATGTATTCTGTTATTCAACAATGACTACACACGCAGAAATGTGATTATTTTCAATAATTTAGGGATTCATATTAACCTGAAGTTTTTTTTTTTAATGTTGTGGGAGGACACCTGAACATCCTGGGAGAAACTGATGCAAACATGAGAAGAAATGAAAACTCCACACAGAAATATTCAGCTGCACAGTGACAGCGGAGATCCAGACAACAGGGCCAATGTTTCTGGAAGCATTTGCTGTAGAAATTGAAGAAAACTACAGCACTCTATAACACACTCTGGCATCATGATATGATATGCTGACATCATTTTGACTGAGGAAACTTGTATAATATTGTACTGTGCAAAAGTCTTGAGTCACCTGCTCCTTTCTTTATATACACTATATTAAGTATTCGCTCAGCCATCCAAATCATTGAATTCAAGCGTTCCAATTGCTTTCGTGGCCACAGGTGTATAAAATCAAGCACGTAGGCATGCAGCCTGCTTCTACAAACACTTGTGAAAGAATGGGTCGCTCTCAGGAGCTCAGTGAATTCCAGTGTGGTACCGTGATAGGATGCCACCTGTGTAAAAAGTTCAGTCGTGAAATTTCCACGCTACTAAATATTCCACAATCAACTGTTTGTGGTATTATAACAAAGTGGAAATGATTGGGAACAGCAGCAACTCAGTCACAGAGTGGTAAACCACGCAAAATGACCACAGGGGTCACCGACTTTCTGCAGAGTCAATCGCTACAGACCTCCAAACTTCATGTGACCTTGAGATTAACTCAAGAACAGCGCGTAGAGGGCATCATGGAATGGGTTTCCATGGTCAAGCAGCTGCATCCAAGCCTTACATCACCAACTGCAATACAAAGGGTCGGATGCAGTGATGTAAAGCATCAGACATGTTCTGGATTATGGTGTGGGGTTGTTTTTCAGGAGTTGGGCTCAGCCTCTTAGTTCCAGCGAAAGGAACTCTTAATGCTTCAGAATACCAAGACATTTGGGACAATTTTATGCTCCCAATTTAGTGAGAACAGTTTGGGGGTGACCCCTTCTTGTTCCAACATGACTGCACATGACTCCAGTGCAAGGTCCAAAGCAAGGTCCATAAAGACATGGATGAGCAAATTTAATGTGGAAGAACTTGACTGGCCTGCACAGAGTCCTGACCGCAACCCAAAGAGAACACCTTTGGGATGAATTGGGAGTGGAGCCTGTGACCCAGGCCTTCTCATCCAACATCGGTGTCTGACCTCACAAATGTGCTTCTAAAAGAATGATCAAAAATTGCCATAAACACACTCTTAAACCATGTAGAAAGCCTTCCCAGAAAAGTGGAAGCTGTTAAAGCTGCAAAAGTTGTGCCAAATTCATATTAAACCCTATGGATTAAGAATGTGATGTCACTCAAGGTCATATGTGTATAACAACAGACGAGTGAATACTTTTGACAATGTAGTGTATTTGCTTCCAAGGAACCATTTTATATAAGTTAAACTAAACAAAGGCGAACAAATTATATTTTTTGACAGGCTGCTAGTAACAAAGACCCTAAAGATACAATTTATTTAGTTCCTTGCTAAGTTTTCTGTTGTGCAGAAACAACACTGGTTCATCCCTTGATTAATGTGTCTTTTTTTTTTTATCCTCAAATGATTCATACGTCAGTGTTAAATGGCTTAACAAAAAACACATTCCTCTGAAAATGATCAGGTACAAGGACTAGACTGAAAATGAATGAAAAAGCAATGTCCAAAGAAAAACTTTTCCTCAAGACCACGATAAAAAAAATTACAAGAAAACCTTTTTACAGCAAACCAGCAGTATCTGAAAGTCAAGTCCTTGGGAAATAGGAAAATATTCCAGCAAAGACCTGACACAGAACCTGAGAGATTCATCTGGCCCTTCAATTGATCCATCTACTGTTCACTTAAAGCTCATCAGAAAGAATCTCAGTGTCAAGAAGAAAGCATCTGATTGGCAACAGCTTCATTTTTCAGCATGACAATGATCCCAGACACACTGCCAGTGCAGTAAAGTCATATCTGAATAGTGCTCATTGTATGTTTTTCTATCAATCATGGACCACGGACCTCAACATTTTTGAAGCAGTGTGAGATCATTGTAACAAAGAACAGAACAAACAGCAGGCTTCATCCATAAGAAGAGCTTTGAATGTCCTTCAAGAAGCCTGGAGAACTATTCCTGAAGACTACTTAGAGAGATTAAGAGAGCAGTTTTTCTCTTATTTACTTTATTTCCATGTATGCTTCCTTCCATATTTTTCAATACATGACTGCACCCATTTCCCATTTCCCTAGAAAAAGCTAAAGAAATGAAGTGTTAGTCAAGACTTTTGCACAGTACTGTGTGTATCGTTAACTTTATTATCTCAATGAGAAGATATTTAACTACAGGCCTCGTGACCATTATGAAGTCCATATTGTATTCTGGTGTCATAAATGATGAAATATCATATCATTCATATTATCACGCTTTGGCAAAAAAAGAAAACAAAACAAAAACAGAACTCACCTGTCACAGCTTTTGCAATTAGAGAGGTGTTGGGCTCCTTGTTGCCTCGCAGCTGTAAATGTAAAACAGCAGCAGTTGATCATTTTTTGGTGATGAATTGGGATAACTTCCTAATGAAACCTTGAGGTAATGTGGTCGTTTGTCTGCCAGATCATTTTCTGGTGTTAGATAACTATAAAAGCTGCAGGTGGCTGAAACATATAAGGATACTACCACTAAATTAACACTTGCTTCTCTGCTGTGTGATGTGTCATGGGAAGGTGAAACTTTGCTTATCGAGACAACCAACTGCAACTTATCCCGTGTTTGTGCTACGTGGCTCTGCGTGGCTGACCCCGTGAAACTGAATGCAGATGTCTTTCGCTGGTCACTTTTCCTTATAACTGCTCATCGAAAGAGCCATACCGTGAATAAAACACCGCAAAAGTGAAAGCCACTAACCTGGGTGTCCGTCTCTGGTGGCCACTCAGTAATAACCAGTAAATCGTATAAAATGTTTTCTTCTTCGCCTTCAATTAGGTTTTCTTCAGCCATGTTTACAGCTGTCAGAAAGCTACGGCGACAAACGCGGACAAACTATAAAGAACCGCGTTTTAACTGAACCGTTGCTAGCCGTCTATCAAAGCGGTTTAATGGTTTGAGTTGGCTTATCATACATGCAAATATTATTTTTTGTAGCTCAGCCCACAAGCCTGTTTTATGAAATACCCGCTTTAATTTTACGAAATCGTTCACTATCCGGAACTAATATTACTTGGCTTGTTGGGGGACCCTTTACTATTCGGCACATCCGGTTGCGTTGCACTTGTAGTCGTAGCAGCAATGGCAGCGTTTTCTGGTAAGAATTTCACATTATTTCATAATTTTGACGCCGCATTTTTAAGTTACTTCAACATCAAGTGCCTTTTTAAAGCGACGCAAGCGCAATCGATAATTTAATGTGTTTCTTTTATGTGACAGAAATGGGGGTAATGCCTGAAATCGCGCAGGCTGTAGAAGAGATGGACTGGCTGTGAGTTCAACTGCAAATGTGCTAAATTATGCATGGTTTTGTGTGCTTACAGTTTAATATTTTATATCCAACTGACTAAATGTAACTATTGGGTTTCAGGTTACCCACTGACATCCAGGCAGAGTCTATCCCCCTCATTCTCGGTGGAGGAGATGTGCTCATGGTAAGGTTAGCTCTCTGCAGACATTTGGCTCCCAGACATTTGCACTCTGCTGCGAATCTGACAGCTGGCTTTTCTTTCTTTTAAGGCTGCAGAAACTGGCAGTGGGAAAACAGGCGTGAGTACTTAACAACCACTTAAACTTGGGAGAATTTATTTTCTTAATGTCTGCATTCTGGACACTTTCCTGACAGTTTCTCCGTGTCCTCCACAGGCCTTCAGTATCCCAGTAATCCAGATTGTGTATGAGACCCTGAAGGATCAGCAGGAGGGCAAAAAGGGCAGAGCTGCTATCAAAACTGGAGGAACTGGTGAGAATACTTAATGAGTTATTTGGTTTCAAGCCATGTGATCTATATGCCATCTTAAATGTCTGCAACAAAATGAAGACTTTTTATGTTTACAAGACTGTATGGAGTGCTCTGCAGATCTTTGACCTGCCCTTGGTTTTTTTGTTTTGTCTCAGTTTTCAACAGCTGGCAGATGAATCCTTATGATCGCAGTCCAGCCTTTGGTAAGGGGAAAAAAAAAGTGCAGTGCTTCAGTCTGACATTTATGACTGTAAATGTCACATTCTTCACAACATCTGCTCATTGCCCATTATTGTTTGTTTCTGCTTAGCAATCGGGGCTGATGGACTGTGCTGCCAGAGCAGGGAGTTTAAAGAGTGGCATGGCTGTCGCTCTACTAAAGGTGTCACCAAAGGTGGGTAATGTACACACGTGCTTCTGAAGCACTTGACAGGCATTTGATGTATCAACAAACATACAAGTATAATTTATTATTTATTTGTCCTGATATGTTTGTTTTTGGGTTTAGGGAAGTACTACTATGAGGTGACCTGCCATGACCAGGGTCTGTGCCGGGTGGGCTGGTCTACCAGTCAGGCAGCTCTGGACCTGGGTATTTTTCCCTACCCTTTACGATCTTAATGCTGGAGAAAATACAGTACTTTAAACAAATACTTCGATCAGAACAGTACTGTAATTTAACACCAGAGTCTTTGTTTTTTCCTTTTTAGGAACTGATAAGTATGGGTTTGGTTTTGGTGGGACTGGGAAGAAATCCAACAACAAGCAGTTTGACAGCTATGGAGAGGTAACAGATAATGAAAGTTCATGTTATTTACATGTTTAAACACTTTGGAGGGTAGGTTTCAAAAACAGCTTCTCTTTGCCATCTTTCCTTTTTGCAGGAGTTTACCATGCATGATACTATTGGCTGCTATCTGGATTTTGACAAGGCCCAAATTTCATTCTCCAAAAATGGTGTAGTCTCAGTTTTTGTTTTTTTTCTTTGTTTTGTTTTTTATTCTGAAATATTTTTTTTTATCATGAATCGCATCCAGTTGTTAGAAATAGAGAACTAACTAAAATTGGTCATCTTTTTACAGGTAATGACCTGGGTTTGGCTTTTGAGATTCCTCAAAATCTGAAGAGTCAAGCTTTCTTTGCCTCCTGTGTGCTGAAGGTACCAACTGATAAGACAACACAGTTGAACAAACAGGCAGATGCCTTACAGGCACCATACAAGTTTTCTCATATTTTCTGTCTGACAGAATGCAGAACTGAAGTTTAACTTGGGAGGAGAAGACTTTAAACATACCCCCAAGAGTGGGTTTGTTGCCCTGGACCAGGCCCCAGAGGGTCACACAGTCAAATCTTCTCAGACAGGTGTGTGTGTGTGTGTGTGTAAATTTTAAAAATAGATGCTACCTTTTACATTTTTATCATCATTGACAAGTTTGAGTATATTAAATTTCGCATCTCTTCTGTGATTGTGCAGGCAGTGCCAAAGTGAGTCAGGTGAAAGCATCAGCAAATGCACCAAAAGCCCTGATCATTGAGCCATCTAAAGAACTGGCTGAACAAACCCTCAATAATGTCACGCAGTTTAAGAAATATGTGGATAATCCCAAACTCAGGTATGGCTCCACGGAGATGGCATCACCACTGACTGACACAGACTGAGCAAAAACCATGACTTGCAAAAACTGCATGTAGGATTAAAAGGGCACAGAGCTACATCCAGATTATTCTGGCATCACTTAAAAACATAATTTTCCTGCATTTCCCAGTCTATTTGTTATTCCTTTTTTTTGTACCAGCAGATGGAGTTTTGGTAATTTGTCAATTTGTCGCTGCAGGGAGCTGCTGGTGATTGGTGGTGTGGCTGCCAAAGACCAGCTGGCTGCTCTGGAACAGGGGGTATGTGACATGTACAGTTACCAAAAAACACTCAATTAATTTAATCACTGTAAAACACATCATTGAATGATATTTTTTTAAATTTGATGTCATTTTCACAGTTGTTTTCCCTGTGTCATCTTATAATTAGGTTGACATTGTGGTGGGAACACCTGGCCGACTGGATGACCTCATTTCCACTGGGAAACTCAGTCTGTCCCAAGTCCGCTTTCTGGTCCTGGATGAATGTGTATGTGCATTTTCTTTATTTTTTGATAGACTCCGAATGTGTTTGTTTGTTTTTATGGTTGATAAATGTAGCGTATTAATCCCTGAAAACACTTAACCATTTCGTGGCTTTTCTGTGTCTCAGGATGGCCTCCTGACTGCAGGCTATACAGACTTCATCAACAGGATCCACAACCAAATCCCTCAGGTCACCTCTGATGGCAAGAGACTGCAGGTAACACTGAGCATAAATGACATGTGTGAAATGAAATACTTTTGTGAGAACAGCAGTGACGTATTCACAGTGGTAGATGTTGTAATAGAAGTATAATTGCAGGTATTAGTAGTTTAAGTGGTGATCACCTTATTTTCCAGGTCATTGTGTGCTCAGCCACACTGCATTCATTCGATGTGAAGAAGTTGTCTGAGCGCATCATGCACTTTCCCACCTGGGTGGACCTGAAGGGGGAGGACTCGGTTCCAGAGACTGTCCACCACGTAGTGGTGCCGGTCAATCCTAAGAGCGACCGTCTGTGGGAGCGCCTGGCCAAGAACCACATCCAGGTGAGTTCCTCATGCTCAGGCAAGGAAACGGAATAAAGGGAAAGTGCTTTAAAAAAAAATCAATTTAAGCAATTCTGCTATATTTCAAACTTGGGCTGAGGAATACATGACTTTTTTGTAGGCTTTGTAGGTTGTTGTCATGTCTTTGTCTTAGTTTAGAGTTGTGTTGACAGAGTTTTTTCCTGCGTTTCTCTGGGTAGACTGATGAAGTTCATGCCCATGATAACACCAGACCAGGAGCAAATAGTGCAGGTACGTGCAGTTGTGCAGCACAATTCAGACTATTCAGCTTCATCACACTAATAAAGTGTAAAATATAGTCTTTAAGGGTGTTTGTCTTACCACTCCACTTAGTTTACACATCACATAAACAACACAGATGGCACTTTCCTACTCTGAATGGCAGTAAATGTGTTTGTGCCTTTTGTGGGTCAGAAATGTGGTCAGAAGCCATCAAGATCCTGAAGGGCGAGTACACTGTGAGGGCCATTAAAGAGCACAAAATGGACCAGGCTATAATCTTCTGTCGCACCAAGATTGACTGTGACAACATGGAGCAGTACTTCATTCAGCAGGGAGGAGGTAAGCTGTGTTGGACCCATTCAGAAATTTGTTTTGAGCCACTACACAAGTTTAGAAAGTGAGGAAAATTTAAGCTAAACATGATGTGCTTAGTCTTTTTTTGCAATTACAAACTCATTAGATGAGTTCTCGTGTCTTCTTCAGGTCCAAACAGCAAAGGTCACCAGTTTTCCTGCGTTTGCCTCCATGGCGATCGTAAGCCTAATGAGCGGAAAAATAACTTGGATCGCTTCAAGGTAAAAGATCATAAAGTGTTGATGATGTTTGACAAAGTACAGCCAGTGAATCCGCATTTACATGATTTGTGTGTTGTGTTCTCAGAGAAAAGATGTGAAGCTGTTGATCTGCACAGACGTAGCTGCCAGAGGAATTGACATCCGTGGAGTTCCTTATGGTGTGGGAAGCTTGCTAGAAAATTATATTACCTTGCCAGATTATATCCTGTGAATGTTACATAAAAGTTGCTATATTTTATATTCATGTTAGTATGTTTTTTTCTGCAGTGATTAATGTGACTCTGCCAGATGAGAAGCAGAACTATGTCCATCGTATTGGCAGAGTTGGAAGAGCTGAAAGGTACTTGATTATTTTAATATGTAATGGTGTATGATGTAATGGTAAAAATAGATATTTATTTACTTGTGTTACATGATTTTGTTGGTAGTTGTTAATTAGGAAATTCAAAGGGCTTGGACATCATGGGGAGGACTCCCCAGTAAAAGTTTTATTTTTCCAAAATTCAGATTAATTGCAGTCTTGACTATAAAAGCCAAGACAAACGTGCACTCAATTCAATTTAGTTTTATTAATATAGCACCAATTCACATGTCACCTCAAGACACTTTATATTGTAAGGTAAAGGAACAGGTAACCTCTATGAGCAAGCACTTGGTGACAGTGGGAAGGAAAAACTCCCTGTTAACAGGAAGAAACCTCTAGCAGAACCAGGCTCAGGGAAGGGCAGCCATCTGCTATGAGAGGTTTGGAGGTGAGGGGAATACTATTATTATTATTATTATTATTATTATTATTATTATTATTATTATAATAAAAAGAAAAA
>VUQJ01035741.1:19635-30461 GCA_015108635.1 Andinoacara biseriatus
TAGATATAGATATATATAGAGATATATATATATAGATATAGATATAGATATAGATATAGATATATATAGATATAGATATATATAGATATAGATATAGATATAGATATAGATATAGATATATATATATATATATATATATATATATATATATATATATAAAATATAAAAATATAAAAAAAAAAATATGTGTAAAAAATATATATATATATATATATATATATACATATATATAGATATATATATATAGATATAGATATATATCTATATATATAGATAGATATATATATAGATATAGATATAGATATATATAGAGATATATATATATAGATATAGATATAGATATATATATAGATATATATAGATATATATATAGATGGATGGATATATAATGTATATTTTTTCTATTTTGTGCCACTCTTGGCTAAATACAGGAATAGGATACGCAAAGAACTGAAGATGGAGGACACCAACCCAAATAGTCCGAAGGACAGCAAAATGATGGATTCCAACATTGTCTGGGAGTGGCGGATTATGCATGTAAAAAAATACTCAAGAAACCCTGAACCATTCTATTATAGCAATAAAATTGGATTGGATTTTAATGTTGGATCCATGGCACAGAAACTGGATTTACAATTACTGACAAATGGGGTCATGCTTGAGATCTGTGACTTTGCTAAACTGGTTACAAAGGCTAAAAGCCACTTTATCATGAACATTCTGGAGAATAATTTTGTTCTTGGATTGGAAAACGAGCAACAGCGGATTCATTTTAGGGCTCAAATTTCACACAAACTCAAGGATCTGATGAGGAGACCTCCTAAAGAAAAACTTGATGTTGCTGCCCTTTTAGGATTGTCGCTTGTGCCAGAATGTACCAGAAACTTCAAAAGTGAACCGAACGTGGGCGCACATCCTCAGTATGCTGGTTTTCAGGTGAAGGAGGAGGATAATGGTACATATACAAGCAAATTTTCCCGTTCACAAACACCATCTGAAAAAAAAACGGATCGACTCCATGCGGATGTCAGTGATGATGATGAAGAAATTGAGTGCTTAGGGGCACAGTTGAAAGAAGAAATAAAAGGAGACATTCTCCCTTTCTCATACCCTTTCTGTCAAGAAATAGGTTTGAGCTTTAAGAGCGGTGCAAAACAAAGCCTTGATCCGGGTTTACTGACAAACGGAATGATGGTTGAACTGGTAGACTTTACCAGAGTACTGATTGCATCCTACAGTTCTATTATTCTCAGTGTGCTCAAACACAATTTTGAACTTGACCTTCAAAGTCCACAGGGCAAAAAGCAAGTTTTGTTCGGGGTGTCACAACTGCTCAAAAGGAGGAAAAAACTTAAGACCACCAGTACAAAAATAAGTCCACATTTTAAGAATGAGCTGTTTTCCTTTGAGACAAATCCCTTTAAAAGGGCTCCAACTCAGTTGACTATGGAAGAGCTTTTATATGAGAGCTTGAAGAAAAGAAGAAAGTATAATTCAAAAGCAAATGTGCAAAATGAATGCGACATGGAAGAAGAGGAAATGGAAATGGAAAGTAACATGTGGAAGCTGCGCGCTAACCGTGTGAAACAAATCCTCCTAGTACTAGACAAAGAGTATTGTACGTTCTTCAGGCCCAATAAAGCAAATATAGAATTCAATATTGGATTCGGGCCCAAGAAAAATTTGAGTTCTGACTATTTGACCAATTCTGTTCTGTATAAAGTTGCTCGATTTGCATTGGCAGTGAATTCATCCCAGCAGGAATTCATCATGGAGATTCTTGAAAAAAACTTTGACTTAGGCCTGAAGAACAAAGCCCATAAACCTACTTTTGCATGTGAACTTATGAGTAGAATAAGACAGTTGCAGAAATTTGAGGATGCAGTCAAATTCTCAAAAGAGGCTTTTGAAATTCCTCGTCCTGTGCCATCAGTCAAATTGACATCTCAGAAAATGGACAGTGTTGGTCCTGACCTCAATAGCATATCAAGTGTGAAGGAATCAAATGTTGCTTCCTCAAATCCTTCTGACTTACATGCTGAAACTGAACTAAGTCCAAATGCTTCAACTACAACAAAGTTACCAGTCGGTTCACATGAAGCTGAACCCAATCCACATAGCGAAACCAAACCTGAAATAAAGTCAGAGAAAAGTGTCCATCCCTATCCCTTCTGCAAGGAGATTGGTTTGAAGCTGCATATCAGCTGCAGTCAACAAAAAAACAAACTTGGCATCAACAAACTCACTAAAGGAGCGATGATGGAAGTGACAAACTTTGCTGAAAAGTTGTGTGGTACGTTTGAGCAGATTTGTCTGGATGTTCTCAGACACAACTTTGACCTTGATCTGCAAAGTGTCGATTCTGACCTTGCCAGAAATATTCTTGCACACATTCCTGCTGCAAATGAGGAAAGAAATCTAGTGACCCGTGTAACCCATGGGAAATCGAAGCACCCGAAAAGAGATTACCCAATACTCCCAACACTGAATTGCCAGAATAACTCAAACACAGCAGCAGGTAGTGCTGATTCTACTAAGGCAATCGTACACAAAGATGCAAGCAGTTCCACTGACACTGAACAACAAGATGACCTCAATTCAGCGCTATGGAAATTGCGGGTTAATCAAATTCAGCACATCCTCTCAGTGCCTCATGGAGAACAATGCCCACTTTATTCTTACGCCAGGTGTAAGAAATTGGGCATCAACTTTAATGTAGGATCTGTAGTAAAACAAAATCTTGACCCAAAGTTACTGAGCAATGGCATCATGGTTGAAGTTAACACATTTGCCGAAGCGATGCTGTCATCCACAAAAGATTTCATCACGGCAATCCTGGAGTATAACTTCGGTCTAAATTTGAACAGCGAGGCGTGTCGCAGTGCCTTTGGAAAGAAGCTTATGCGAAACGCCGGTGCAATGAAGACAAAGAAACTAGCTGCCTCTCAGAAGAAAATACTTTTTCAACTGCCCGACTCAAAATCTGCAGATGAATATGCTCCATATTGCCCCAAATGCTATCAAGATAGAAATAAACTTCATCAAGGTGAATCACAGATAGGCCACACACCTCAGCAGCCCCAAACTGTGACCGACATTTGTACTGATGCAACACCACAAAGTACTAAAAATGATCGAATGTCTATTTCTGCAGCTTTAAGGAAGACCATAATGAGCTGTTACCCCTCATGCAGGAAAATGGGTTTAAGACTGCGGGTGGGCAAAACTCACCGTAAACGTAAACTTGAAACGCGCGCTTTAACCTGGGGTGTTATGTGTGAGGTGTATTCTTTTGCCAGGAAACTGAGTGGAACAAAACATAAACTTGTCAATGATATTCTTGAGCACAACTTCAACTTGGACAAACAAACTCTAGACCTGAATCCTTCAATGTTGTTCTGCAGAGTACAGCCACGAGAAGGAGAGCATGCCTGGTTCAATGAAGTTTTTGTTATTCAGGCACCTCGCAAAGGTCCTGTTATTGGGGTTAAAAGGGACGGGCAATCAACCATGCAGACGAATGAATGGAAGGAAACAATCAAAAGAAGACAACTGGACATGCAGGCAAAGAAGAATAGAGCTATGCTGTCAAGTGAATATACGGTGGATAATATGGGAAGGATTGGATTCGATGAAATGAGTTTGGGCCTAGATCAAACAGTAGAAGGTGACTTTTGCTATATGTGTCCTATAGAAGCAGACACAATCACCGATTCAGAAAACAGTGGGAATGAGGACGATCTAGAAAACCCAACAACATCTCACATCTCTGCTTCTTTCCTTGCCTCCACTAATGGTTCCTCCAGTTCAGCAGTAGTAGACACACATATGGACGCCCCATCTCCAAGTCACCCTGATGAAAGTGGGCTGCTGGGATATGAAGAGGAGGAAGAGACTCCAACAGAAGCACCCAAGGAATTTGAAATGAAAGACCAGGAAATGGAAACTGAGAGTAACATGTGGAAGTTGCGTGCCAGCCAAGTGAAACAAATCCTCCTAGTAATAGACAAAGAGTACTGTCCATTCTTCAGGCCCAAGAAAGTTAACCTAGAATGCAATATTGGATTTAGACCCAAGAAAAATTTGAGTGCTGACTATCTGACCAATTCTGTTCTGTATAAAGTTGCTCGGTTTGCCTTGGCAATGAGTTCATCCCAACAGGAATTCATCATGGAGATTCTTGAGAAGAACTTTGACTTAGAAATAGAGAACAAAAGCCACACTTACCCCATTGCCTGTGAACTGATGAATAGAATAAGACGGCTTCAGGAATGCGAAGATGCAGTCAAATTCTCAAAAGAGGTTTTCGAACTTCCTGATTCCATGTTGTCAATGAGCACAACATACCAGAGCACAGACAACAGCGTATCAAGAATGGTTGAGTCTGCTGTTGCTCCCTCATATGCTCCTGACTCAGATGATGAAACGGAACCAGGTCCACATGTTTTAAGTATACCAGGTTCACCAGTTGGTCCAGATGAAGCTGAACCCAAAACAAAGTCAGAGGAAAGTGTGAACCTGTACCCCTTCTGCAAGGAGATTGGTCTGAAACTGCATGTCAGCTGCAGTCAACAAAAAAACAAACTTGACATCAAAAAACTGACTAAAGGAGCAATGATGGAAGTGACAAACTTTGCAGAAAAGTTGTGTGGGACATTTGAACAGATTTGTCTGGATGTTCTCAGACATAACTTTGACCTTGATTTGCAGAGCGTTGATTCTGACCTTGCTAGACATGTTCTGGCACAAATTCCTGTTGCTAATGATCATAGAAATGTGGCAACCTGGGTAGCCCAAGCAAAGCAAAAGAACACGCGAAGAGATTATCCAATAATCATGAAACTGGATTACAAAAACAAGTCAGATACAGAAGCCGGTAGTGCTGGTTCTCCCCGAGCAGTCACACACCAAAATGTAAGCAGTTCCACCAATAAGCAAGAAAATGACCTCAATTCAGTGCTATGGAGATTGCGGGTTAATCAAATTGAGCACATCCTCTCAGTGCCTCATGGAGAACATTGCCCACTTTATTCTTACTCCAGGTGTAAGAAATTGGGCATGGATTTTAACATGGGATTTGGAGTAAAGCAAAATCTCGACCCAAAGTTACTGACTAATGGCATCATGGTTGAAGTCAGCACATTTGCTGAAGCAATTCTGTCATCCACAAAAGATTTCATCACAGAGATCCTGGAGTACAATTTTGATCTGAATTTGAACAGCGAGCTGTCTCGCATTGCCTTTACAGAGCAGCTCATGCAAAACATTATAACACTGAGGTCAAGAAAATTCAACCTGCCTCAGAAGAAAAAGCTTTTTCAACTCCCTCACTCAGTCTTCATAGAGAATTATACTCCAGACTGCCCCAAATGTC
Source organism: Andinoacara biseriatus (assembly GCA_015108635.1). NCBI lineage: Eukaryota > Metazoa > Chordata > Actinopteri > Cichliformes > Cichlidae > Andinoacara > Andinoacara biseriatus. Next base: position 25,010 of record VUQJ01035741.1, read on the forward strand.
ATCAAGATAGAAATCGCAAGCTTCCCAAGGATGACTTTTACTCTAGTAAAGTGCTTCATCAGCCTCCTGTTGTGACCAGCGCCATTATTACCAATGCAAGCTGCACAGTGCAGAAGCCTCCAGATAATCAAACGTCTTCTTTGGCTTCAATTGAGGAGACAATATATAGCACTTACCCTCTCTGCAAGAAAATAGGTTTAAGCCTGTGTGTGGACAAAGCTCACCCAAAACTTAAACTTGACGCACATGTTTTGACATGGGAGGTCATGTGCGAGGTGTATTCTTTTGCTAGGAAGCTGTGCGGAACAAAACACAAGCTCATCAATGATGTTCTTGAGCACAACTTCAGTTTGGACAAACAGAGTCTAGACATGAATCCTTCAGTGCAGTTCTACAGAGTGAATCCCCTCGATGGAGAGCCCGCCTGGTTTAGTGAAGTTTTTGTTATTCAGCCACCTCGCACTTATCAAATTATTGAGAGTGTACAAGAAGAGCTACCTGCCGTGCAGAGAAATGAATGGAAGGAAACGGTTCGAAAAAGACAGCTGGACATGCAGGCAAAGAAGGAAAGAGCCATGCAGTTGAGTAATAATGCAAGTGCCACGACAATAAGCAAGAATAAGCAGAAAAATCAGTATCCTGTTTGCAAAAAAATAGGTCTGGACCTGGATGTCTCAACAAAATTAGCAGACAAAAAGAAGCTGCATTTAAAGTTGCTGACATCATCAGTACTGTTGGAAATACAGAAATTTGCAGCCACAAAAAGAAACCAGTATTTCCCGGCCATTTTGTTTGACATCCTAGACTATAACTTTGACATTAGCTCACAACATCACAGGCGCTGGGAATTTTCAATTGCTGCAGCAACAAAGTTCCATTCAATGCTCAAACAGTATAAAAATACTGGAGTAGAAAAGATCTTCAAGTTACCACTTCTGTCTGGATCCAAATTTCCACAGTGCTCAACACAAAATCCACAAAATGAGAAAAGTCCTCAAAGATTGAATGACAGCAAATGTGTGCAGCCAACAACATACCGTGCAATCCAAATGCAACCCGTGACACTAGTGCAGATGAACGTTACCCCCATGAACGTGCCTACAATTACTTCCATGCTTACACCTGCAATTAACCCTGTAATCACCCCTATGGTTACCCCCATTTTTACACCTGCAATTACCTCCATCGATACGCCAATAGCTGTAGGTTGTGACAGTTTTCTTCCGGGTAACCTCCAGATTAAAGAAGAGGAAGATGATCCACGTTATGGCAATATGATACCGTCACTGGACGCTGAAAAAAACTATGACCAAGGTAATGATCTTTTCAGGATCGATTCAGACACTGAGGCTGTCAAGAATCTAGTCCCTGGTCACTCTGCAGGGTCCCTAGGGCACAAATATCCAGCTTCTGAAAGCAATAATGAGAGCAAGTCAGAAACACCATCTACTTCACAAGTTTCTGAAGGATGTGGGAAAACTGCATATCTGAATTGTGAGACCGTCATAAAAACAGAGCTAGACACTGAGGGATCCCTGGATTACTACATGGTAACTGTAGGTCAGGACAGTGATATCAAAGAGGAGCAAGAACATGTGCCAACTGAACGTGCAGAAAATGAAGTGGACATTAAACAGGAGTTTGAAACTTAATGGTCTTCACAAGAGACGTGTTTTACACTAAACACATCATGGGGAAAAAATGTTTGAATAATGTTGTGAAAAACTCGTTGTTGTTGTTGGAGGAGGAGAGTTTGATGACTTTTGTTAGAGCGGTCTGAATCTATACAAACTAATGGATTCGTGGCTCAAAGCCTGAAAAAATGTTTTCAGTGTGGATGGCTGCAGCATCAGCATGCAATTCTCATGTACCACAGTACCACACATTTCAGTGTCATTTATTTTCCTTGTGTAGCCACTTTTTAGTACTCAAACTTGTAAAAACTTTGGATGAGTACATACTGTTGAACTTCATGGATGCAATTTTTTTTTTTTTCCAGCCCATTTGAGGTATGCTGGTCTGTTCGTAAAAGCTGTTGTTATCCTTGGTTCTCTTCATTTTATTGCTTTTTATTTTTTACTTTTTATGATATTCCACTTTCTAAATAAGCAAAAATAGTAATAATAGTAATTATTGTGTAAATGTGTATATACGTATTTTTCAAATAATTTTCCAGAATGGCAACAATAATGAAAACTTTGTAAATTACTAAAACTGGTAATTTCTTGAAGCTGCAACACAAATAATGTATGCATTGATATTTGAGATAATGCAAACCTTGATAGCTCACTTTATGTACATTTTGTATAAAGGCTTGAAAGCATTTCATACCCCTGTGTATCTCCATGGTGTATTTGTGTGTGTGTGTGTGTGTGTGTGTGTGTGTGTAAACTACATGCCATGGCTGCCTTAAATTTAACAGCACTGGGAATTCCAAAATAATTGTATGCACAAGCTCTTCCTTTTTTAATGCTAAAATATAAATTAACTGTTAATTTTCAAGTTTACAAATTTGGGTATACAAACATGTATTTAGTTTATTTACCAATTAAATAACCATTTCGTTTTAAACACTTTTTTTTAAAGATTTCTAAATGATTTTTCTTCCGTTTTTTTTTTAATGGCAGGTGTTGAAATATATTTGTTAGGATTAAATATGCAGTACTTTTTCATATCAGCAGCTTAAAGATGAGTCTTGATGCATAATGTTGATGTAATACTAAAACTGGGCTGTTGATGGTGCTCCAAACCAGCATAACTTACTGTTTCCTTTTGGGACTTTCAATACTGTACAAACTCTTTTATAACATTAATTACACATGACTGAATCTCAGAGGAATTCCCTCATCACGCAGGTCTGATAGAAAAAGTTGGCCCAATAGGTGTATATGTATATGAGAGGTATGGGCCGCGCTGCTTGGACTGCAGGACCATGACTTTAACCTCCTCTGGCAAACACCAAAATATTAAAAGCCACAAATGCAAGGTCAAATGGTTACTGGTCAAGTCATAAATGGAAATTGAAAAATAAGAAAGGGAAGTTGACACCCTGTATAACGTTTTGGTTTAGGTTCAGTCGCACCGTTTGACTACATGTAGCTTTTCAGTGCAGATACAGTGACATGAAATATCTGGTCATGCTGACACTGAATGCTTGTGGGCTTATTAGTCATATATATGCAAATAATTAGTTTATTTTTTTTATTAAAATGTTTGAACATTAAAAAAGTACAACTAAGTTTGTGCTGCTGAATGTATGCTGGGGCATTCAAATGGCTGCAAACAGTCACTGAATACTGCAAGGAAACGGTTGTGTAAGAAAGTTAAAGCAAAGATTTTTTTCTAAGTGGATATAGGAATGAAAATTATATCCCCAGTTGTCTCAAAAACTCTTGGAAATTACAGTTTTTATTTTAGGTGGAATTTAGACATAAATATGGTGGCTTAAGTCGAGTGAAGTGGGGTTGAAAACATGTAGAAAATAATTTTCAGGCTCATGTGCTGCCCTGCGACCTATTAAGGATTTATAATGTGTAACGTGGAGCTGCACAAAAAATTAAACAGTCTTGTGTTGAATAATTGTTTTTCAAGGTGGAAAAAAGTATTTAGACATTTTACTTACGGAAAAGTTGAGAGATAGTATAATCAAAACATTACCTAAAGTAAATGTACTCACTGAATGCAAAGACACTTTTCAGAATCTTATGATATTATTGGATCATAATTATTGATATGTTGACGCGTATCACACTTTGATGATGATTTTAATCATGGATTGCTCAATAGCTTGATATATCTTAATACAGTTCATCTGCAAAATAAGTAACTAAAGCTTTAAAGTAAATAGTATGGAGTGGAAAGTACCATAAATATAACCAAAGTATAGAAAAGTAAATGCAGGAAACAGTATAACATGCAAATACTTAAAAGTACAGGTGGTAAAGTATACTCCGACTGCTTCTATTTGTGCTCTCATCTAATGGTGTATGAGACTGCAAGGTTAACAGTACCACCTCTGCTAGAACATCTTCAAATTCTAGCAACAGCCAATTGTCTGGGACTCTACTGGAGAGATGATCAACTTTCTTCCTAAAGAAATTCCCATGATTTGTGTTTTGATGGTGATAGTGCAAAGCACTGTACAGCACAGTTTTCCAAACTCTCCCTTAGGTGTTCAGTTGAGTGGAAATCTGGTGACTGGTCTAATGATTCACTTCATTTTTACACATAAAAGCATTCAAAAGTCCACATGGCATTTGGACAGAGCCAACACTCTCATCAGAATGGACATGTTTCACCATGGGATAAAGGTGATCACTCAGGAGAGCCTATAGGTGCCTAGGATTAAAGTTCTTCATATAATTTGTCAACCATATGCAGCACTGTGCAAAGGTCTTGAGCCACCCCTTATTTTTGGAAACAGGGAGAAAAGGCTGAGGTATGACAAATTACACTGTACTGAAAATCCGTGACATCGGGTCTAAATGCAAATTAAAAAATTTGGATCATCAGTTATCGTCAATATATACAGTGACATGACAGCTAATATTATTGTACAAACTCTGTTTTTCCTTATATACTGTATTCCCGTGAATGTTTGCATCTATTTCCCATTTTCCTAACAAAACATAAAGAAATGAGGGGTGACTCAAGACTTATGCGCAGTACCTGTGAAGGAACTGAGCCGTCATTCGTTCAGTTCTGAGTTTTATTTTGAAAGACAATTCCGGAAGTCTTGAGCGCACTTAATACAGCTTGAGAACTGAAGACGCCCATTTCCAGTTCCACACCCGCCGGCTGCTGGATCGATCCTCCCTCCTTCAGTAGCTGGATCGTCAGCCTGGATGCCGATCAGCACCGCTATTCTACCGCAACAGGTAAATGAACAGAAATCATTAGCACGCTTATACGGGACAGAACAAAAATGTATGACATGCTGGATACTGTCGCTGTAGATTTTTTTTCCTCCCTACCTGTTCTTTCAAGGTAAGTGGGTTGTCCTGCTTTATTAAACCAAGCATTTAAAAAGGCGAGGCAGTGCAGCGTATTAACACCGAGGTGTCTACATGCAGTACAGCCCGTTGTTAATGTTTGATCCTGTAAATATGTGGCTTTCTCAGACCTGTCTCAGTGATAGTCTATTGTCTGCGTTATGGATGAAGAGCACCCCATATGGCTGAAAACTGGTTCTTCAGATCTTTTTACTGTGTATTCATTAATTTTTCATGTTTAAATAAGAGAAAGAAGAGGAAAAAAAGGAAAACTAACTTAAATTTAAAGAGAAATTGATTTTTTTTAAAGCAGCCAAAATAGATGTAGGCTTTCAAGATAATATGCTGTCATTTTTCAATATGCTGTCAGTGCTGAATATGTACAAATTTGTTGTAAACAAGTGTCCTTTTGTATGCTAGAAAAATTGTAAATAAATGCAAAAAAGAAAAAAGCAATGACA
>VUQJ01035741.1:69631-82824 GCA_015108635.1 Andinoacara biseriatus
ATATGTTTTTTGTTTTTTTTTTTTTTTTGTTTTTTTTTTTTTTTTTTTCTTCTTTTTTCATGGAGCATTTAGGAGATTAAATGAAAATACATTTTATTTATTTATTTATTTATTCTGCGCATGCATGGCAGTCTAAAAGCATAATCTCTAAAGCTGCATTAATATTAATAATGGCTAGACTCCAACCAAATTATTGGCCGATATTAGCTATTTACTGATCTTTCATAATTGGGATTTAAATTAGATGATAATTAAAATTTATTTTTTAAAAAGAAGACACATTTTCAGTGTTGAGGTTGGATTATTTTGTCCACCAGAGGGCACTGTGCAGCTTCCCTGTCGGCAACACCTGTTTGAAACGCCACAATCACAACCAGCAGAGTCAAATGACCACACACAACAAATATTAGAGTAATCTGATTGTTTTGTGTGTCTGAAAGAAAAAAAACAAACTCTGTCGATACAGTAAAATGTTGGATTTTTTAAAATCGACAATTAGCAGCATCAGTCTTTGAGCGGATCAGAAACCACTTATGGGAAGCTAAAACTTCAGCCCATGTTATTCTATTCCCTGAAACCATATATATTTCATTTCCTGCTTCAGATATTGAATTTTCACTGATCTAAAACAGAAAGAGGATGAAGTTTTGTAGATAGTTTTAACTGTTACTATTGTTTCTTTCAAGAAAAAGCAGGAAATGCTCAGATTTCTCAGATTTGATTAGCTGTATCCAGCAAATTTGAGGTATTTTTGCTTTAAAAATAATTGATTACTTTTCAAAATGGTCAACAAATCAGTTAATTGGCTGCCAAAGTAAAATAATCTCCCACTGTTTTTATTTTTTTAGCAAGTGAATCAAAAGTTTCAAGTCTCTTTTTTCCAGCAACAATTAATTATGATTTCTTAGTAACATTACATAAAAACAAAAGTTGACAGTATTTTTGCTTCATGGACATGAAATTAAAAGGGAAAACTCTCCTCTATTAAAAAAGGCCAACTTGTAGCTGCCATTTTTTTTTTACTAGATTTGCAAAGATATTAGTGTGACACGTCAGAGGGATGTTTACATTTTTGCAATAATATGTAATTCATTGTTTTGCTAATCCAAATTGGACCAATATTTGAAGTGTGAAATGTCTAGTGTAAAGAGGTGCAAGCTTAAATGTGTTGAAATCACCTGTTCTTCTGTGAATCAGCAGTCTTACTTCAGATACAGTGTTCCTTTATCAGCCTCAGTAGAGTCAATTTAACTTTGAAAGTTAAAAAAAAAAAAAAGTTTTCTTCATTTGTCAGTTAGCTCACGTTAACAGTGCCATACATTAGGTCACCACTGCCAGTACTTCAGAGTTTATTGTATTACATTTTTCTAAGCAGTGGTGACGTATCATAAACTCAGCAATCAGTCATCCAGAATAATGTTACATGTGGTTTTGTATTAAAAATCCATGTTGAAATGTAACCATATTTTTTTTTCTAAAACAGTAACTACCACTCAGACCAGTCATTAATCAGTCAGCTCCAAAGCACTGATGATATCTCATCGCTGCCGAGTTCAAAGGGACTCAGCCATAAGATAAACGGCGCCCACGTCATTACTCACTGTGATTGGCCCAGTGCCGATGTTATTTCAAGCATTTAATTTAATAAACTTTGGTATTTCTGCCCGAGGCATGATTCACACAGGTGTCTATGAGGTTAAGCGATGAGTATGGTTGTTTCTGCTTGTGCAAGTGGCCACAAGTCCTCCCATTAGGTTCCCCAGACAGCATTTATTGAAGAGGTTGTTGGGAAAAAAAAAATCTTTGTGTTTGTTGTGCAAGCGTAATTGCGTATCTTGTCCATTTAAAAAATTAAAAAATAATAATTAAAAAAACATAAAATAAAATCTTGTTGTGCCTTGCATTTTCAAGCTGATGAAATCTTTTTATTGCTGTTTAAGGCAGCATCCTGTTGGAGACAAGAAAATCACCACCTCTTGAAGGTTTGGAGACTCAAAGGAAAATGGCAATTAGTAATTTTGTGTTGTAATTTGTGATAAATCCTGATTGTTATAAATCACCATTTATTTATTTATTTTTAAGTGACGTCTGTTAGCGAAAAGAGGAGTTTAGCATTTTAGGATACATGAATATTTGCTTTCTTACTAGGAGTTAGATTGATACCACTCTCATGTCTGTGCTGTAGATTGTATATCAAAGATGAGCGTATGCACTGTTGGTAGTTTGTGAAGTCCTGTTTTGAAGCCTCAATTTTAGCAGATTGCTGCCATAATGATTTTTTTTTTTTTTTTTTTTAAATATGGCACATTTTGAGCAGAGGGTCGAGTGCTAAGTTATCAGCTAATGCTGGCAACCTTAGTTACCTTGGACAGTGCATTTGTGCTAAGTAACATAAATAAAATAGATTTTAAGTTTTGTTTTTTGCTTGAAAAAATATAAATAATTTTCCCCTTACAGTTATTATGCAAGGATACAAATCCATACTTATTATGTAAGGTTTGGGCCTTTTGATTTAAAATTTTTGGCAATTCACTTTCTTCAATCAAAGTAATGTTTTTAATGATAAAGTATAATTTTATCCATAAATTTACTGTTTTACATAAAAGCAGGAGAAAAAAAATTGTAAAGCAGATTATTTTTTTTATTATCAAGATGCCAAATTACAATCATTTACTTACATTTGTGAACAGAAGAAAAAAAATCTTTGTGGTTGAATGCTATGCTTGATTAATTTTTGACTTCTCTGAGAAGTCCAGTGTGCCAGCTCAAATTTGGGTATAAAAATCTTAATTTTATTTTCCTAATATGATTTTTAAACAAGCTTTTGACATATTTTGTAAAATATTTGAATTTTCTTGTTTTTTTTTATGACAATTTTTTATGATAATTTAAGCTTTAGAGGTGTTGCCAGGTAGATTCCATTACCTTTACACATAAACAGGGCATCTCATTCTAGTAGCTTACAGTCTTTACACTAAACTAACAGTCTCCAAGCTGCAGCTTTAGATTTACTGCAAAGACATGACATTGGTATTGCTGTTCTCATCCAGCTCTTGACATGAAGGCAGATGAGCATTTTTCCTAAAAATGTGGGACCATTCTTTTTAAGTTGTTAAAATCAAATCTGAATATTTCAGAACTTTTTTTTTTTGTTTTAAAGGCCACTTAAGACAGACTGTGATCTTAAAAAATCTGTTCGGTAGTGAAAAAGCCAAACTCAGTGTGACTGAAAAGGTGTGAATCATGAATCAGTGTGCTGTGTAGCATACATTGTGAATTATAAGATTGTTGTCTTTGTCATTAAAACAGCGGTTGATGATTTTGAACCATCTGGTTTCTCCTCAGCTGCCATTTCTTCTGTTAGGGTTACTGAATGTGGGGGGAAACAAACACCTTTTTTTTTCAAAGAAGGAATGAATGTGTTTGGTTTAAAGCATACAGGGAACAGAAAGAGAAGGCCAGCAGTTACACGTCGCATATGCTCATCAGTGCTTTCCATCACCATCATCATCAAAACAACATATTGTAAAACCTCAACTTTCTGTCCATGCTACAAGATAGATCTTTGTTAAAATACTGAAAAGTATCAGAAAACTGTAATATCATAATATTATTATTATTATTATTATTGTGATTTTTAAAAAAAAAATCTGGTTTGTTTTTGTCTGGGTGTAATCGCCACCAGAGGGTGATGTACATGTACGGGTCTGAGCTGTACATTTTTGTGACCGATTTGTGTATTTACATACAGTTTGGGCTAACTTTGTGACTACTATATGAATTTATGATTTGAATGAGTGCCAAATATGCTTGAGCATGATAAAATGAGGGACCTAAAGGAGCTGCAGGTACTCTTCCCTGGTACTCTTCCCTCATCAAAGTGAGGCCTGAGTGACTCACTGCTGTTGTAGACTCTCCTTGAGTTTTGAATGCACAGCTGATGGTTTAATCATGCTTAATATTTTTGATGAAAGTAGGGAAAAACTTTGTTTTTGTCTCAGTTTGAAAAACTTTCTTCAGATATTTGTTGTATGTTTCCGTGTCCATCCATGGCTTATTAATGAGTATTCAGTGATGGTCTTATCATGCTGCCATTAGAGGTGAATATAAAATGCTTCATATGTTGGACTGTCAAAAAAAAAATGGGGGGGGGGGGGTCATTTGGGTCATTTTCATTCTTAAATCATTCCACACAGAGATGCGTTGTATGTTATCTGAACTCCTTTTCATCCCAAAAACAAGGTGAGCCTGACATCTGGTGAATTTTACCCTGAATTTTATCAATTATAGAGTGTGGATTTGTCCAAAATGTAAAAGTAAATGTAATTCTAATATTAAAATGAACCTATGAAAAAACATTCTGAGCCAAATGGTGTCAGGTTTTTCTTCAAGTCAGTGTTTTATATCAGTAAGCATCAATATCAATGTATTTCAACAAAGCTTTTCCCCTCCAGAAACACATAAAGTGAAGCCCGAAATTATTCATACCCCTGGTAAGTTATTATTCAACCAGCAATTTTTTTGTTGACCAGAAATGACACAGACAACTCACAGAAGATAATAATGGGGAAGTACAAGAGGCTTCACTGAAAAAATATTTCTCAGCTTTTATTTACGCTTGAAGAAAAAGTGTCATGTCCAAAATTGTTCATACTCTTTGCAAACTGTCAGTCTGTGGGACAATTATACCATTTCAAATAGTCCAAGCTGTTGGACTAAAGCATCCTAATTACCGTGATTCATTGAGAGCAGCTGTTTTAATCAACAGGTGAAAAACTGCAGCTCTCTGGAGTTGGTTTGTGGATGGTCGCGGCTAAGACAAAGGATCTCACTAAGGACCTGTGGCTGTGCATTGTGGCTGCTCACAACTCAAGAAAGGGCAATAAGGTCATATCTAAATGTTTTCAAGTTCCAGTGGCTACAGTGTATTCAAAAATACACGACGTTCCGCACTGTGGAAAATCTCAGAGGATTTGGTTGGAAGCCAAAAGTGACACCTGTGCTGCCCAGGAGGATAATGAGAGAGGTGAAAAAGAATCCAAGGATCACCACCAAGACATCCTGGTGAATTTGTGCTCTGCTGGTGGTAACGTCTCAAGGCAGACAGTCCAATGGAGACTGCACACTGTTGGGTTCCACGGACGCAGACCAAAGAGGACACGTCTCCAGAAAAGGCACACACAAGCCCGCTTGGCCTTTGGAAATGGTCTTCTGGACAAAGAAGAAGATTTCTGGTCTTCTGTTTTATGGTCAGATGAAACAAAAATTGAATTGTTTGGCCACAATGATGTATCCTTCATTTGGTGTAAAAAGAATGGGAATCCTTCAACCCTAAAAACACCATCCCCACTGTCAAACATGGTGGTGGGAAACTAATGATTTGGGGGTGTATTTCAACCAGTGGACCAGTGAACCTAATTACAGTAAACAGCACCATGAAAAAAGAGCAATACTTCTCCCTCAAGATGCAAAAAGACAAGTTCTATGAAATCTGGGCCAAGTGGACTGAGTATGTGAAACCCTTTAGGACGGACTTCCTTTAAGAATATAGTTCAGGACTCAAAACTTTGATTTGTGATGGATGGTATGCTTCCTTTGAGGGTTGATCGTTGTATGTTGATGTGTGTTTGATTTTTTTTCACTGAAAATACAAAAAAACAAAAAACGAAAAAAAGAGCAATAGATCAAGATTATAAACAATAACATTGGGCAGTATGCAGAGAAACCAGTGAACATTTCAGTGTGATAATGACTCAAAACACACAGCAAACGTGGTGAAGAAATGGTTAGCGGACAAAAACATTAACATTTTGCAGTGGCCCAGTCAGAGTCCTGACTTGAATTCAATTGAGAATCTGTGGCAGGAGCTAAAGATCAGGGTGATGGCAAGGAGACCCTCCAATCTGAAAGAGTTGGAGCTCATTGCTAACGATGAATGGGCAAAAAAAGAGAAAACGGTGGAGACATGCCAAAAGCTAGTCAGCAATTACAGATAGTGTTTGATTGCCATAATAGCCAATAAAGGCTTTTCTATTGATTATTGGAAAGGGTATGAATATTGGACATGCCACAATGTAAATAAAAGCTGAGAAATATTTTTTTCCTACAACCATGCCTTTTGTCCTTTGTCTAGTTATCTTCTAGGAGATGCCTGTGTCATTTCCATTCAACAAAATAATTGCTGGTTGAATAATAACTTTAAGTCAAACTTTGTCAGGGGTACAAATAATGTTGGGCTTTACTGTATATATATGTATATATTTTCACAATCAGAATATATATGAACCTAACAAAAGAAAAGAAATCAGATTAACAAGATGAAACTTGATCACTTTAAGTGGTGAAAAGCTTTATTTGCTCAGGTTTACTGAACAGAAGACATGTGAAACTGACCTTTTCATATGCCTGTAATACAATATCCACACTGTTGCGTGGAAGCTCATTCATTCTCAGGCCCAGCAGCCGAAGGGAAGGTCTTTACCCAAAAGGAGATGAGTGATGTTAAATGTATGAACACCACTTCAAGCGGAACATGTACACCATGTAGCTCAATGTCCTGCACAAGATAAATTATTTACTATCCAAGTAGGGAGAATAAAAATCACATTCCCTTGTTTGCGTAAATCAACAATTAAAATGAATTTATTCAAAATTTATCTTTGCAGCTGAGTATTAACGTCTTTTAAGCATGTCTCCTTGTGTGTAAATAATTTGAATAATTTGATCTATAGAGAGCATTGTGCATGCTACATGACTTTGCATTAGGAATGTTGAGGCTGGACAGCTTTAAATAAAGTGCCTAATATTTGTGTTGTAACAGAATACAGGTACAATGGGCATCCCCTGTGTCGTGAAACTCACGCTGCAGGTTGTTTTGAAGTTACTGGTTTCTATGAGAGCATAGAATTGCCTGAAATATGATGATCAGAAATTTCCACCTTGCTGTGATTTCACAGCAAATACTTCAGTTCCACACTGTGTAACACGCAGAAGCAGCAGTAGCTGCACATTTAAAAGTTGACGATACAAACAGTTGGATTTATGCAGGTGGATTTATGCATATTACAGATAAGTTACTACATGCTAGCCATACACAAGAACATGTAATTACACTGACGCCCTCCTGCAGAGTAGTTAGCTGTGCTAACTAGTAATGTATCTGTATCCACGAGATTCACGAGACTCTCACAGGCCAGGGGACAAACTGTGTCTTCTCCAGTGCCAACTTAATAGCTAAGGCTTCCTTCTCTATGGTGGAGTACCTGGTTTCACGTGGCAGCAGCTTACCGCTCAGGTATAGAATGGGATATTGTTCTCCAGGGTCTCCCTGGGACAGCACTGCTTCAAGGCCGACCATGGAAGCATCCACTTGAACCAGAAATTTCTTGCTGAAGTCAGGGCTCTTGAGGACTGGGGAAGTGCAGAGGCAAGCTTTCAGGCTGGCGAAGGCCTTTTCACATTCCCTCGTCCATGTTAGTGGGTTTCTTTGGTCCTTACTCATCAGAGCATTAAGAGGGGCAGCAATTGTTGCAAACCGGGACACAAATCTTCTGTATCAGCCAACCAGTCCTAGGAAGGATCATACCTCCTTCTTGGTGTGAGGCTGAGAGCACTTCTGGATAGTCTCATTCTTGTCCACCTGGGGACCTATCTCCCCTTGTCCTATTTGGTAGTCAAGGTAGCGTGTCTCCTGACGTGCCCACTCACATTTAGAGGGATTGAATGTCAACCCTGCTTTTTGGATTCTTCCCAGGACCTCTGTCAGGTGTTGTAGATGCTCTTACCAGGTGTTGCTGAAAATCCCATGATCCAGGTAGGTTGCACTGCAATTGTCTCACTCCTGCAGTACTCGGTCCATCGGCCTCTGGAAGGTAGCCGGTGCCCCAGGTAGCCCGAACAGCATCGCGATGAACTGAAACAGTCCAGCTGGTGTTTGGGAGGCTGTGATCTTCTCCAGCAAATCTTATATTTGTGGCATGGGGTAAACATCAAACGCTGAAATGGAGTTGAGTTTCCTGAAATCAATATATCCGCAGGTCTTGAAGATGATGACCACTGGACTACACCACTCAGAGCATGAAGGCTCAATCACCCCAAGCTCTGACATCTTCTCCACTTCCCTGTTGCAACCGTTGGAACCGGTAAGGAAGTTGGCGGATTGGTCATCCATCTTTTAGGTGTATGACATGTTCGACGAGGGTGGCTCTGCCGGGGTTAGCAGAAAACAACGATGGAACCTCCTGGAACACTGTAAACTATATCAGCAGTGATATCTCTTATATCACTGCTGATGTCTGGTATTGTGTTAACACACATTTGAATGCTCCAGACCAGCAAACTGCCAAAACCTTTATATTACTTTTATAGAGGCGCTCACACTTGCTGATGATCAGTTAATCAGGTGTATTTAATTATCAGCACCTGGGTGCTACTGAGGCTCTTTCTTCATAGGGAAGGACTGCACAGAGCCCTATGAAAACTTTGCTCACGCGACTGTGTAAAGGCAAGAGACAGCCTTTTCATTCCATTTATTAATTTTTCAGTTAATAAAGAGTGATGCCTCAAAAATGATCCTTGTTCACACCTGTACCTGAGCATTCATGTCCCAGTTAAGTTGTTGGTGTTTTTCATATGTGTAATTTGCTCTCTCATTCTCTGTCAGCATTAATGATTAAGACTAATTCAGTATTTACGCGCACAGGTGCACAAACAGTTTTGCTGCTCTCTGTCTGCATAGTGTCTGAGCTCTGCTCCGTCAGCATGAGTGGCAAGTCATGCAAGCCTGCTCATATTTTTTTCTGTCTTCAAAAAAATTTAAAAAATATAAATTAATTAAAAATATGCTCCAATAAGTGGCAGTGCTCAGTGGCCAGTTCAATTCCTGATCATCTTACGAGCTTAAATTCAAAGAATAAATAAATGACGCTTATAAGTATTGCCAAATAATCAGCTGAGAAGTTTTGAATGTGTGCAAGTTTTGACAGCCTTTGTCCTATTAGTGTGGAGGTTGAAAGACATTGAGGCAAGAGTTTTCTTTTGTTTTGTTTTTAATTTATCTGCTACCATTTCTCAGTATCTCAAAAGAATTCCACAAAGGAAACAGCCTGAAGGCGCCCATGCAAGAAAATGGACTCATGAAGAAGACTCAATTGTTGGACCATGGCCAGTGGGCAGGCACGTTGGAGTTTCTGCTGGCTGTAGCAGGAACATTGGTTGGGCTGGGAAACCTTTGGAGGTTCCCCTACTTGTGCTACAAAAATGAAGGTGGTATGCAGAATTCCCACAACAGAAAATTATACATATTTAATGTCAGTGAAAGAGAAAAATGAACCTTCACACAACTAAGTTGCTTGGGTGTTGCCCAGGGCTTCGCTTTAATAGATTTTCCCATCCACATTTTATATAATAAAATAGGGACCAACAAGAAGACCACCAAATTAATCAAGTTTAAACAGAAAGAAAAGTGTTAAGAGGCCTAATCTCTTACCAAGTAATTTAAACAGTTGTTAGTGATGAAACAACTTCTTCTCTTTATATGTCAACCTTTGAAAAAAAGTTGGTAAGTGACCAAGAAGGTTAATGTGTGAAGAGCATCAGATTTGCTCTGAGTGAAGTATTGTGACATGTTCATATAATGCACCTCATGTTTCTTCTCTCAGGTGCGTTTCTGATTCCTTATGTCCTATTTATGCTTGTTTGTTGGATCCTGATGTTACTTCTAGAGAGAGCCATGGGAAGGTTCACATCTCATATCTAACTGACCAAGCACAATCCACCCCCCCCCCCCTTAAAAAAAGAATGAGACTATCCAAAGAACTAGTTGACTTGAAAACAAAGGGGAAAAAAAGCTTCTCATAATTGTCCCCTGTCCATAAGTGAAGGAAGGGCAAGGGTCTGTCTCTTAGTACTTACTTGCTCATCATGACAGATCACTCAAGGAGAGTGCAGAATTTGGGACACAGCCAGGCACAGTCTCCATCTTTTTTGCTGTAAATGTCTTTTATTAACCTTTTATTTGTTTCAACTTCTAGTGGTTGGTTCCCTGTGTTCACATATGGTCTAAAGATTAGTCATTACAAGGCATATCTGTAGAGGACTGGATCTTCCCACATTTTTACTGCACACCAAATGTATATAACATGGAATGGGTTTCCATGGCCAAGCAGGTGCATCCAAGCCTTACATCACCAAGTGCAATGCAAAAGTTGGTTGTAGTGGTGTAAAGCATGCTGCAACTGGACTACAGAGTAGTCGGGATGTGCTCTCTGGAGTGACAAATCATGCTTTTCCATCTGACAATCCGAACAACGAGTCTGGGTTTTGCAGTTGCCAGGAGAAGGATTGTCTGACTGCATTGTGCCAATTGTAAAGTTTGGTGGATGGTGGATTTTGATGTGGGCTTGTATTTCAGGAGTTGGGCTCGGCCCCTTAATTCCAGTGAAAGGAACTCAGCATAAAAAGATGTTTTGGACAATTTCATGCTCCCAACTTTGTGGGAACAGTTTGGGAATGGCCTCTTCCTGTTTTAACATGGCTGTGCACCAATGCACAAAGCAAGGTCCATAAAGACATAGATGAGTGAGTTTGATGTGGAAGAACTTGACTGGCCTGCACAGAGTCCTGACCTCAACCTGATAGAACACCTTTGGGATAATTTAGAATGGAGACTGCGAGCCAGGCCTTCTCATCCAGTGTCGTATCTCATAAATGCACGTCTGGCTAAAAATTCCCATAAACACACTCTTAAACCTTTTGGGAAAGCCTTCACTGAAGAATTGAAGCTGTTATAGCTGCAAGGGATGGGCCAACATCATATTAAACCTTAAAATATATACTATAAAAAAATAAAACTGAAACATTTATCAAAACATGTTTACCTGTACTGGTAAAACTTTACATTCATTACAGACTTGGAAAGCTGCTCTGCATGTTTTCAGCTAAATGTGAAACTATGACTGACCTCTGACCTTTAACAGTAACTCAGTGAAATCAGTAATGGCAGAAATAATTAAATTCTCAGTTAAAAAATGGAAAAGTGAGATTGCTATTCAATCAATAGATTCCATTTTTGTTTTATAATTATTTTATTAAATAACCATAAACTGAACTGACCCCCAGAAGAAATCTGCGATGAACTTCAAATGGACGCAGGAGACCAAGAAGTTCAGAACATGCAGAACCAGCTCAACCTGCTGAAAGAGAAAGAACAACAGTATGCGATACGCACAGAGTTGGAATCAAAGCTCCAAGACATGGAGAAAATGAACAGTTATGAGTAATGTTTCATCAACCCCTGAAAAGAAATGCACACATGCTGAAGGAGAAGTTACAACAGGATGGTAAACTTATGACTTTCACTACACTACATTTCTAAGACAAATATTGTACTTTCAACTCCACTACATTTCTAGGAAGCTCGTCGTTACTCGTTCCTTTTGTCTCAGCAGAGCTTTGTAGTCCTCTGTTGCTGTTTTTCTTTACTGAAATGCAATTGGCCACACGCTATGCTCCTCACAAGAAGAGAAACCAATCAAGTCTCCGCTCCCACCTTGGATTTGGAATTACACCATCGTCACCTTGAGCTTTCATTCAAACAGAAATCAGCAATGGAGATGTTTGGAGAAAGCCTAGCAGAGAAACCACCACCATATGGCCATATCTCAGCTCGATGTTTGAGATTTCAGGACTAAAAAAAACAGTTTGTTTCAGTTTAAATGTCTTCTGTGTTGCACACCCAGTGGTGGCTACTTTCTTGTCGCAGAAGGCTATATCCATTCTGAAGCCAGCTACTGATCTGATTAAGATGCTGGCAGTGGTGACTGAGAGGCCGGTGTTCTGTATGTAAACATGATGGAAGCCGTTTTCTAAAGGCAGCACCAACAGATAGACATAGCTATCTACAGTAGATGAGCTACGGTAGGAAAAGCTGATGAGGTAGCACAGATCATCAGAACACCGGCGCTGGCAAATGAGAAGGAGACTGCTCACTAGTGTTGGCGGTGGAGAGGCTGGTGACTAGCATGCCTAGGCTGGTCCCCCACGACTCGTACCCTCTTCTTTAAAGAAAACTTTATCAAGAAAAATTGTTGGCATACAATATCTGTAAGCCACGTACATTACATGTTTCTTTGGCAATTAAAGAACTGTACACATGATGTTAATATAATACCCCACTACTAATGTCTTATATTTGGTGATTAGGAACAAGTGGAATTAAAATTTCTGAAAGAAATGTGTACATATAGAAATAAACCTCCTTTGTATTTTTTTTTGGGGGGGGGTTAAATAAATTTAAAAAAGACTAGGTTGTCCTAGGTTTTAATTGTATTTTAATACTGATGTTTTTACAGGTGGTGCAGACTTTTTTGTTGCAGGGTGGTTCTATGCAATACATCATCAGGTGGTTCCAGCAAGTCACAAGGTTCTGTAAAAGCACTCAAAACAATACAGCAATGTACTGATATTAGAAAATATTTTTAAATGCATGTACTTTTGAATACTTAAGTATTTTCCAAAGTCCAGAGTAGAAGTCAGGAACTACAAGACATGAATGCCCCATTACAGCAACGCAATAAAGAGCTGCATGAGGCACAGAAAAACTACAGGAAGAAAAATATAAAGAATGGGAAGACAAGCATGCAGAAAAGGACAAAAAAATTGAAGATCTTGAGAAAAGGTGCAACAAACCTCAGGAGCAGAATGCAGAAAATATCAGTGAGCTGCAAAATGTGATACTGCAGCATAAAGATCTGCAAGAATACTGCCTGAAAAAGAGAAAGTGCTTTAAGTTTTGCCGGAATAAGTCTGCTGCTTCTTCAGCTCTTCAGCTGTCTTTCACCATCAGCCATCTTCTCCGTGACTTGCTTCTCTCTCACTCCTTTTTCTTTCCCTTTCACCCCCCCTTTTCTTTTTTTCTCAATATTTTTTTCTTTTTTCTATATATTTTTTCTTTTTTCTCTTTCCTCTTCTTTATCCCTTTCTTTTCACCCTTCCCACTTTCCTTTACTCTCTCTCTCTCTCTCTCTCTCTCTCCTTTTCCCCTATGATATCACATATAAATAAAGGCAATCATATGTCATATAAAATTACTTCTGTTTGTGAATGTTCACTTATTTATTTTTGCTTATACTCTGTGTGCAAGATTAGGCTAAATGTTTACCACACAAATATGAAAGTTGCATAAAACCTTGTGG
>VUQJ01035742.1:0-10506 GCA_015108635.1 Andinoacara biseriatus
TGATAATAACCCCAAACACACCTGTAAGACAACCACTGCTTTATTGAAGAGGCTGAGGGTAAAGGTGATGGACTGGCCAAGCATGTCTCCAGACCAAAACCCAATAGAACATCTTTGGGGCAACCTCAAGCAGAAGGTGGAGGAGCACAAAGTCTCGAATATCTGCCAGCTCTGTGATGTCATCACGAAGGAGTGGAAAAGCATTCCAGTGGCAACCTGTGAAGCTCTGGTAAACTCCATGTCCAGGAGAGTTAAGGCAGTTCTGGAAAATAATGGTGGTCACACAAAATATTGACACCAGGTACTTTCACTAAGGGGTGTACTCACTTTTGTTGCCGCTGGTTTAGACATTAATGGCTGTATAGTGAGTTATTTTGAGGGAAGAATACATTTACACTGGTATATAAGCTGCACACAGGCTACTTTTCGTTGTGTCATTTTGTCAGTGTTGTCCCATGAAAAGATATACCTAAATATCTGCAGAAATGTGAGGGGTGTACTCAGTTTTGTGATACACTGTATCTAGTATTTTAAGCTTGTACAATTATCACAAGATATTTCTATTTTAAATAGAAAACAGATCTATTAAAGCAAAACCGTGAGATATAAATCATGTTTTATGTCTCGCCATTAGTGGGAGTTAAAATAGAGCACTGGCTGTCAGGTGGCAAAAGGATTAAAAGGTTTTAAGCTAAATTTAAGGTTGGTAGGGCCACATAAGGATTCAAGATGGGGGAATGACTCGCATAAAGTATCAAGATCAAAAATCTTCAGTGTATTTTTACTACAACAGGACTTTGGTTTGTAGAATGTGTTATTAGGTGAGTAAAGCATGGAATCAGAGTTTGTTGTTTTTCTTTTCAGGTGGTCTGCAGGTGGTGGCGGATCTTATCCACCTGGACCAGGAAATGTACGGCATGCAGAATGACCCCATCAATATGGCTTTGCGTCGCTACGCGGGGATGGCTTTGACCAATCTCACCTTTGGGGATGTCGTCAACAAGGTAAAGAAAGGCGTTGTGATGGAGTTGGTTGGCAGTAAAGGCAGTGCAACCACATGACTCTGATCACTCCTGCACTCCTTTAATCTGCCGTTGTGTCAGGATTCTGCAGTCAACACAAATAAATGCATCTTAAAATTTAATGTTAGAAGAAAGCAAAAACCCCATAATTATACATTTTACAAAATTATACAGTTGAGACTGTAATTGATTTTTAGGCTATTTGATGAGGTTTTTTTATATGGAGAACAAAGGTTTGTCTCAGCAGATCCTTGACAACGATAGCCGTCGACTACTGTGTTTACTGATCCACCACAGTAACACACTTATTTGCTTCCTGCAGGCCACCCTGTGTTCGAAGAAGAGCTGCCTCCAGGCTTTGGTGGCCCAGCTGGCCTCCGACAGTGAGGAGCTCCATCAGGTGGTCTCAAGCATCCTGAGGAATTTGTCCTGGAGGGCCGACATCAGCAGCAAGAAAGTCCTCCGAGACATCGGCTGTGTGTCTGCACTGATGACCTGTGCGCTGCAGGCCACCAAGGTAATGTAAACAACCCCCCCAAGAGAAAGAGGAACAATTACGAGAAGCTTTATTTTAGAAGATTATATAGAATGGTCTGGTAAACCATCATGGAGTTGTATTTGAATCTTACCTAAGATACCTAACATGGTTCTGCAGGAGTCGACATTGAAGAGTCTTCTGAGCGCACTGTGGAACCTGTCAGCTCACAGTATCGACAACAAGGTGGCAATCTGTTCGGTGGATGGTGCTTTGGGCTTCCTGGTCAGTACACTGACGTACCGCTGTCAGACCAACTCACTCGCCATCATTGAGAGCGGCGGAGGAATCCTTCGAAATGTGTCAAGTCTGGTTGCCACACGAGAAGATTACAGGTGCGCTCACAAGACTCAAATGTTAGAATGAACCATCCTAATGTTTGACTACATAGGGTCATTTGTTTTTAATGAAGCTTTCAAGACAACACATATTTCCTTCCATGTTCATGTTAAACATGGTCAGAGTTTCAACTAATGAGATCAGCATATGTGGTTCAGCGGTCAGCATATGTGAGACAAATGCTTAGGCTTCACTGGCCTAAATGCTCAGTTTAGCACAGTTATTTTTCTATTCATGGATCTGTATGATGTCACAGAGAGGCTGGCACAGAAGCCCCACCCACCTAATGTAAAGAAATTATACAAATTTTCCCCAAAATTGATCTTTATTGTTTATAATCTATTTCTGTTTCCCTTTTCAGATCAATTTGTCATGTTCCAGGCAGCTTGTGGTTTACAATTATTTCTACATGATATTAAAATTAATTTGTAGACAACTGTGAAAAAAGTATCTGATTTTATTCAGACATTGTTGCATTACATTACATTGTTGTTGTTTGATAGGAAGGAGATGCAATGTGATGTTCACTGATAACTGGATTTATAGGACTAGAAACCACACAGAGAAAACATGGAAGAGAAAATCCAATAAAATAGTCTAAAAATTCTTCAGCATGCTTTGAAAAATATTGTAAAAATACAAGACTACATCTACATAGAGATATTTTTTCAGGTGTATATAACAAAGTTATTAAAATACCGTTTTCTTTCTTTCTTTCTTTCTTTCTTTCTTTCTTTCTTTCTTTCTTTCTTTCTTTGCAGGCAAATCCTCAGGGATCACAACTGCCTCCAGACTCTGCTGCAGCACCTGCGCTCCCACAGCCTGACCATAGTGAGCAACGCCTGTGGGACTCTCTGGAACCTTTCTGCCAGAAGTCCAAAAGACCAGGAGCTACTGTGGGACCTTGGGGCAGTTAGCATGCTGCGTAACCTTATCCACTCCAAGCACAAGATGATAGCCATGGGCAGTGCTGCAGCTTTAAGGAACCTCCTCACCAATCGACCGCTGAAGTATAAGGATGCTGCAGTTGTATCCCCTGGCTCCTGCATGCCCTCACTCTACATGAGGAAACAGAAGGCTCTGGAGGCAGAGCTGGATGCCAAACACCTCGCAGAGACCTTTGATACTCTTGAGAAACAGAGCCCCAAACACCTGACCCTCAACAAGCCACTACGACACATCGAGAGTCTGGCGAAGGATTATGCATCTGATTCTGGTTGCTTTGATGATGACGAAGCTCCCAACATCTCTAGTAGCCTGGATACTGGAAGCTTTTCCATGCTGTCCATGTTTCTCACCAACTCTAATCTCCTTCAAAATCAGCTTCGCAAGAGGGACAGCGAGCCTGAGAGAGACGTAGACCCGCCTCAGATGGCTGAGAAGAAACATGCACCTCCTGATGATGTGGTCTCTGCTGCTGCAGAAAAGCTAGCAAAAAAGATCACCAATACAGTTGCCAAGATTGACAGGTTAGTGGAGGATATCACCATGCACACATCCTCTGAGGACAGTTTGAGCCTGAGCTCTGAAGACCACTTGGCAGACTGGCCTTACGGACTGGATGAACTCAATGAAGCCAGAGCAAAGTCATGTTCCCCCTGCCGTCTCTCTGATACAAGCAGTTTAGCCCACAGGCTCAGCAGAGCCCACGCCCTCCTACGCCTCAAAACTGCCCATACAAGTGTATCAACAGATAGTCTGAATAGTGGCAGCACCAGTGATGGATACTGTGGCAGCAAAGACCATATGCGACCTGTGCCAAAAGCTCTAATAATGCAACAGCAACGACCCAACCAGCTTGACCTAAAGGTGGCTCATCAAGAGTATATTAATGTAGGACCTGCTGCCTTGAATGAGAGTAACCAGCAAGAAATCCCAGAGAGGGACTCCGTTGAAAACAAAAATGTGAAAGCTCTAGAGCTCAGCAGTGTAGACACAGAAAAGAACCAAGATCCACCTGTACAAACCCCGGTCAGTGCATCTACTAAAGTGTCCTCTGATATCAGCATGACTTCAATTAAACTGTCTCCTTCTTATCAACAGGTCCCACTCATTCAAAGTGTAGCCAAATTTGGTGTAGCAAAGACTGCTATCAATGTCCAGGCTGCCCAAGCAATGAGGCGGCAATCATGGGTGCCTACTGTGATGACTGGGGGGAGTATGACAAAGTTTTCTCCAATCGCTTCCACCAGAAGCCCAGCCATTGGAACAATGGAAACAGTCCAGAAATATTCTGTGGAAAATACCCCAATCTGCTTCTCCCGCTGTAGCTCGCTGTCCTCCCTCTCTTCAGGTGACGGAGCTCTGGATGGCCAAAGTGAGAATGAGCTGGAGAGTGACTCGTCATTGGAAATAATCGAAGTGGAAGATGGAGAAGTGATGAAGAGAGCTGAAGAGGATGAAACCTTGGAGGATCTGAGTGACAGTCAGCTGCTGATGACTGACTCAAAAACCTTCCCCAGCAAAGAGACAAATCCCATTGAGATCCCCTGTCCTGCTAAAAGGGAAAAAGTGTTCCTAAGAGGAGCTTCACCGGCCATACTTGAAGACAGATCTCCATCCAGTTCATCTGAGAACTACATCCATGAGACACCCCTGGTAATGAGTCGCTGTAGCTCAGTCAGTTCACTGGGCAGCTTTGATTCTCCTTCAATTGCCAGCTCAATTCAAAGTGACCCATGTAGTGAGATGATTGATGGAACAATAAGCCCCAGTGATCTTCCTGATAGCCCAGGGCAAACCATGCCTCCCAGTCGAAGTAAAACTCCATGTTGTGTTGAGTCCAATGGGCCAGAAACACAGACGCAAGCAATAGCAGGACAATGGGAAAGCAGTCTGCGGAAGTTCTTGGAGATCCCAGACTCTAAGGAGAGGTTTAATCTTCCTCCTGATTTGGATACAATGATCTACTTCACTGTGGAAAAGCCCACTGAGAACTTCTCTTGTGCTTCCAGTTTAAGTGCTCTCCCTCTACACGAGCACTACATACAAAAAGATGTGGAGCTTAAATTAACCCCCCTGCTTCAGCAAAATGACAACCCTGAGGAGGATGAGCAAGGACCTGACAACGGGGAGCGATACAGTGAGGGCAACTCAGATGATGACATAGAAATCTTAAAGGAATGCATCAACTCAGCAATGCCATCTAAGTTGAGAAAAGTAAGACCTTGCCTGATGACCACCATCCCTCCTCATATTCTCAATTCCCAGGCCCGAAAACCAATTCAACTACCAGTTTACATGATGCTTCCAAATGGCAAAACCCAAATGTGTCCTGGGAGAAGAATTGTCATTCCTCAAAAAGACTTAAAATTTGATGATTCATCTTTTACTGATTCTGCAGAAGGAACACCAGTCAACTTCTCTAGCACAACATCTCTGAGTGATGAAACACTGCAGTATCCAGTGAGGGAGAGGGGGGCTAAAGACTGCACGGCTAAAGGTATGAACAAACAGGATGATGAGGCAAAGAGGATCGAAGATTTGAGGATATTCTCGCATTTCCACAAACCCAACCGAATGAACTACCCACCAGAGACACAAATGAGCAGAACAACCAGACATGTCATTCCCACTCAGAGAGTGCTGATGCAGAGCAAAGAGGTAGCCGATAGAGTGGCAAACCAGAAAAATCGTGAACAGTCTCCGAATCAACAAAGAAGGCGGCAAAATCAAGGCCCCAACCGGAAATTGGAACTGCCTGTCATTAAGCAAAATGCAGAAAGTAACCTTAATGTGGGCTCACACAAAGGAAATACAATGTACCGACAAATGACACACTCTTCAGAGGACAGCAACGGCCTCTATGACAACGAAAATGAAGAAATCATGAGTCGAAAATGTATCAGGGAAGCGAGCAGAAATACTCTTTCCCGAAGTATGACAAATATTGGCTGGACAGATAATTCCCAACCAAAGCCCAGAGGGTTTCACAGGATAAAACAGAGTCTGATAAAAGACGAATCAGTGGCTTGTTACTCACTCAGCTCCTCTCTCAGTTCGCTGAGTGATGCTGAATATGATGACCATAAATCAAAAGCCCAACAAATATGGTACAAGAACAGACATAATAAAGCAGTGAACATGGCGCAGCAAACAAAGCCAGTGAACATTCACTGCCAGTACGAAGAGCAAAGCTCGCCAAGCTCAGTCAGCATGGATTCAGAGGATGACCTCCTTCAGAAGTGCATAACATCTGCCATGCCCAAGCAGAGAAGGAAGTTGGCTGCGAGGAAAAAGAAAGAAAATACTCAAAAACAAAAACAAAAGGCTTCTGATGGGTGGGACATGGATGAGGAAATGGATAGTGATGATATGGCGTGGGATAAAGAGTCAGACCTCAACAGTATTGAATGGAGAGCCATACAAGAAGGTGCTAACTGTGTGGTCACTGGGCTTCAGGCTTCAAAGTCTCAAGAGCCCTCCTCTGAAGAGACCGAGTCAGTCTTGTCATTCATGTCAGCATCCAGCTTTACACCCAAAGAAAGGAAGTTTGCTAAGGACAAAAAGGCAAATAAACCTTTAGACTTTGCACAACGCAAACCTGTTCCAAACTTACCAGTGGTTTTTAGAGGCAGGACAGTGATCTATACGCCGAAAAAAGAGGCCGCTCCCTCACAAAGACCACCTCCCAGGAAAATACCAGCCAAAACAGATGCTCCAAAGAACCCGAACCTCGCGCAGCACAGATCAAAGAGCCTTCATCGGCTAGGCCATCCCCAGGATCTGGAACTGTCTTTGCCAAAGAGGAGCTCTACCCCACCTCCAAGAATACCAAAAAGTTCATCCTCTGGATCATCGCAGAGCTCAACACCATCCAAACAGTCACAGAGGAAGATAACTTCCCCAGCTCAGACAAATAAACCCATCCCGAAAAAGAATACTACACCAGCTAGTAGCCCACCAGCTACTAGTCCTCCTGAAAGAAAGGGACGCTCTCCTGTGGTTAACCAGAATGAGAAATCCCCACCACCGAAAACTCAGAAGTCTCCTGTCCGAATTCCTTTCATGCAAAATTCAGTCAGGCAACCCAGACCACTGTCCCCACTGGTAACCAACCAAACAAACCAGGTCATTGGGAAAAGGGTGGTACCAGCCAATCGGTTTGACCTTGTCAGAATGACTTCTGTCCATTCGAGTGGTAGTGAGTCTGACCGTAATGGATTCTTGAGACAGCTGACTTTCATCAAGGAATCAAAGACTGTGCTGAGACGTGACAACTCTGCTCGCAACACACCAGGATCTCAGAATGGATCGCCTCGCAGAGCAGTTCCTGGAGCTTCAGCTGTCTTCCTGTGCTCTTCACGCTGTCAGGAACTTAAGGCTGCTGTGCAAACCCCAAGAAGGGTGCTAGTTAAAGATCCAGAACAAAAACAGCAAATCCAGAGGGCAAACCCTGGCCTTCAGAAGCAGAGAACAACTCTTTCAAGGGCAACGTCCAGTGAAAGGGACCTATCTGCAAGACGCCCGGCCAGGAGAACAAGCTCTGAAAGCCCCTGCAGAGTCGCTCAGCGAAATGGATCTGGAAGAGTTTCCGGACTCAGGCAGCAGCAAGACAAAGATACCTTTAAACGTCATGCCTCATCACCAAGTATAAACATACTGAGCCGAGTGACCAGTCGTTCTTCCCTTCGCTCTTCATCATCTGATTCAAGTGGAAGAGCAAAGAGCGAGGATGATACTAAGAAGAAAGGGCAAAGGTCCACATCTCGGCTAAAAGATGGAGTTACCTGGAGGAGGATCAGGGATGAAGATGTACCTCAAATCTTAAAAAGCACTCTGCCAGCCAATGCATTACCTCTGGTGCCTTCTCCTGATGGAGAAAAGCCAAAGCCACCAGCTCTTCCAGGAAAACTGCCAACCATTCTAATTGCGTCCCGCAAGACAAGTGATGCAACAGTCCAGACAGAAGATTTATCAAATAAGACCCACTCAAGCACCTCACCTACAGTCGAAACAGCTCCGGTGATCTCCGAGGAAGTAGCAAGACTGGCCCTTCTCAGAAAGATTAGTGCCACCTCTGGGAGTAACCTCCAGGAAGGAGATTCAGAAGGCTCTTTGAGGAGCACTGTGTCCACTGGAACAGCAGACAGCCACGTGGGCGGAGTTGTCACTTTCCGACAAGGATCCCCAAGCAAGGCTGCACGAGTCACTCCATTTAATTACATCCCCAGCCCCATGGCCTGCTGTCTACAAGACAGCCAAAGTCAAGTAGGGACAATAAATGAGAAGCCAGGGGGGAAAAGTGAGTCATAGGTCATTTGATGGATTACTGGTTGACACAGATGACTCAGCGCTGAAATGGACAGATGAGGAGTGTGCTGGTCCCTATACCTCGGGTATTGACCCTTACTCATTCACTGAAATCAAGTTTTTCTCTCTGAGCAATTGATTATAGCTTCCGTCTACCATTCATACAGAGTTGGATGTATGCAGTGGGACAGGTCTGATATGAACAGACCACCAATAACTGTCAGAGATGCACTTCAAAGGAAAATCTCTGAAGAGGAAGTGCGTCTTTTTGTACTCTTTTTGTATTTGTAGAGTAATCATTGCCTGGTAGAAATGAGAAATTTCAGCACATATATCATCAGTCTCCTGGACACAATTGATTAAAAAGAACAATATTATGCAAACTTTTGAATGATCACTCAGCTGGACTTCTACCTGAAAAGGTACAAATTGTGGCAGACTGTTGACAGTTACTACTGACATAAATACATGTAAAGTATTTTTTACATAAACACATCATCACTTGGATCCCTGCTTTCATACTCAACTGAATATGATGTTACCTTTTCCTGTTACATACAGAGCCCAGTAGGTTCCCTCCACCCCACACCCCCAGAAACCTCTGTCCTCTATCAATATTACACTTGTACTGCTGTGAATTTTCTTATTTTATTGACTTACTGATATGTGGATACACTTTATGGATGTTTTTTGACAACTCGACAGGTTGTGTTATCAAAGACATCCTTTGTAGTGTGTTAAATGATAAAAATGTAACTAGAACAAAACTGAAAAATCTGGGTACCAAAAAGGAAGTGAAAATGACTAAGTTGAGGGTTTGAAGGCTTGATGTTACAATATCGATATACAAGGTGTGATGAAAAAGTTCTGGGATAAGATGCAAAAAGAAATCAGAAACCTTGATTTATAATTGATCAGTCTCAAATTCAAGGCCACCATAATGTAGATCTCTGAATCATTTTTTGTGCAACTGCTGTTTTTAGATCTCTGTCCTTCTTTGTCCTCTTGCACTTCTGGGTCTCCTCTACTCGTCATGTGACGCAGTGCCCTCGGGCTTGGAGACTATGAATTCTCCCAGTGAAAACCACTCGGCTGCAGCCAGAGTTCCAGTCACCACCGATAAAGCTGGTGTTTGCTCTTTGCACAAGTTTGAGGTCTGCGGCGAGCACACCACCTGTACAGTGCTAGAGGTCAGGAAAGGATTTCTGTACTCATCAAAAATCAAAAGCCACACTGGAGGCTATGCGGACATGCCAGAAAAGATAAGCATGAACAGAAAATCTGAAAATTTTGATTTTTTAAATTTTTTTAATGGCCTTGTCCTCAGAATTTTTTGTTCACACCTTAAACAGCCACCAAGCATTTTTTTTTGTCCAATCTGGCACAATCCAACAGCTATACCATACATTTTCAGTTTTTGTTGACATCATCATAAAGGTGATAATTATGTTTGTTTCAGATGAAATATTGGTTATTCTTCTTTCTATTTTGTCCAGGCAAAATATAAGAACCATCCACTATGGCCTTGACAATAAACAACAGAATTACCACCTTTCTGACAATCTGTTAGCATCGTAAAATCAGGCGGCGTTGCCGAGCTGTTGAGTCAAATTGCACTTGTGCCTAAAAAGTGCTTAGTGAGTGTATGTTGTTTTTACTGTATAGCAATGAAATATAAAAGTTTAAATAATTTCCATAAAATAGTCCTACTCTGTTGTTTGAACATCGCAGTGACCCAAACAAGCAGAAATATTACAGCATCTTCCAGAGAAAGTGTTACAGCGTCAGCTGTTTCTGAACCATTTCACTCTTTCCAGAACTCTTAACGTGTCTTAATCCGTATTGTAAATAACATGCAGATAAACTAAAGCTCCATGGTGGGTAGAAGAGCCTCGGTGTCGCTCCCTGACAGCATGCTAATATATTCACTGACTGTATACACACACCTGTTAACATTGTGGACACTGAGTAATATTTCAGTGTTAATATACTCTCCAAAGCCCGACAACAGCGTTATCTGGCATCTGTATTGTTGTGCTGCAGAAATCTATAAAGATATAAGCCGTCAGCATAGATGAGCAGAGCGACCTCATGATCTTTGACGTTATATTTGTGTTTGCTTCTAGATTCAGGTACTGTTTGCTATTTCACTGATGGTCGGGCTTTGAGTGGACAGACATGCGTTCTCACAGAAGTTTTCTTCTGGAAGTCTTTATAACGTGTTAATATCTGCTTAACTGTGTTGCTGTAAAAGTAGTGATAGGTGGAAATGAATACAAAGATGATGAATATTCTCTGTAATTGTACCATCACTCTTTCATGTGTGCCCATGGAGCTGAATGGGATGAAAGTTAATCT
>VUQJ01035755.1:4170-20986 GCA_015108635.1 Andinoacara biseriatus
AAAAAAAAAAAAAAAAAAAGACATGCTTTCTTTCATTCTTCACTACGACTGCTGCAAAATATCTGGATCTAGCAGAGACCATTTCCATTGAGGCTTACCCAGTGCCCCCTCTTCTACAGAACCAGGTTCATAGAAGGTCACTTTGCGCCCATCACCAGGCTTTTTCACTGGGGTCTAAATATATAATAACAATAAAGCACAAAAATGTTCAATATATTCAAATATTATGCTGTCTGACATATTTATGACCTTTGACAAAGGTCAAAGCAATACCTTTTCATCGGTTTTGAGTGCCGGTTTTGGGGGCTGGGGCTGAGGCACTTTATATCCCAAGAGTTCCAGCATTTTCTCTGCTGCATTTCTCTTGGCCACCTTTTTACTGGGCCCCATTCCCTCTGCAGACTGCCCACACACAGTAACCTGGACCGTGAATAAACAGTTGGAAGAGGTGAATGAAACAAGAAATTAACAAGCAAAGACAGAGGAAAGCAGAGACAGATGTTACATAAGTGCTGCTGTCAGCATGCCTCGGCTGAAGCTGACTCACCTGCATGACAAACTCCCTGCGCCGTGGCAGACCTCTCTCTGTCACCATGCTGTACTCCGGCTCCTTCTCCTTCTTGGCCTGCTGGATTTGAGCCAAGCGGCTGATGGGATTCATTCCTTGGCCATATTCTGGGCTGGTCTGCAGCTGTTGGTATAACATGTTAATCATTATTTAAAGAAGCCATTAGGTGTGTACTCACTATCCTAACTGTAGTTTAAATGTTACACTACCTTGATGATAGATTTGGTTTTCTTTTTGATGCGTGGTTGTGTCTTTTCTATACTGGGTATATGGGGTAGCCTCTTCAACTCTCCCAGCACTGCTGCTGCTGCCAGCTTCTTGGCAATCTTTTTACTTTTCCCCTCGCCCTCTCCTGTGAACTCGCCAACTGTAACACGCACTACAAAAGACTTCATGTGAGGTGGGCCCTCTTCTTTTAAAACCTGGAAAGCAACAGTGAAAGCACCTGATGTAGAGGAACATTTATTCTGTTAAGTTAAACTGAATAAAATATTGGCAAAAACACGCTCTGGTGTACATATTGGTGAATATTATTAAAAAATCTTCCAAAAAAAAAATCTTATATGCAAAATCCATTTAAACCTCAAAGTTGACAGGTAAGTTGCGCTTAAGTGCAATTTCAAACACTTGACTGATTTCTGATTTGTTCAGGTTCTCCTCCTCAGGCTCTCCGTTCATCTGTCAAAAGAATAAGACATATTAAAAAACAAGAAACAAAAAAACACAAAACAGAAGCAATAACTCTTAAAAATTGAACAAAAACTACAGATGCCAAGTGTGGGCTTCTTTCCTCACCACTGGCAACTGTTGCAGTATTGGCTCCTTCTGCAATACTTTCAAGGCTTTGGCAGCAGCATCATGTTTGGCCAGCTGCCGTGTGCGTCCCTTCCCAAAAAACTGCTGGCCTCCGATGGAAAGCTCCACATGATACAACATTGGTCCCACAGGAGGAAATGGGTAGTAGTACCTGGACAAAAATTAGAGTTAAATACAGCCGATTTTTCCACCCTAGACAGTAAGATTTCTGCCCAGATTTCCAAGTAATGTAAACTCACTGTTGCATAGAGCGCTGGTATGGCCCTGGAGCCCGCACGTTGTAGTTGAAGTTTGGTGGTCTCATTCCAGGGTATGGGTCGATGGGTTTATAGAGAGGCTTTTTACCAAGTTTTACACATAGTGCATTCAGCTCTGTAATATGCGTCATCCCATCTGCTTTAAGACAAACACAAACACAAAAAAGTAATCAGTGCTTCTTTTCTACAAGGTGTTAACAAGAATTAGAAAAGAGACTGCAACAGAGCCACTGGGAAAAGCCCACCTTGGTGCTTTCCTGTGTTGCGAGGCATCCTCACAGTGGGTTTGGGAAGTGTAGTCTCAGCGAGGGCAGACGCAGCAGCGGAATGCTGGGCTTTCTTGATACTGGTCCCCTCTGCCTCCCAGTGCTGATCTCCCAGTGTGAGCCTCACTGAGAAAATCTGAAATCAATTCTCCATCATTAGCATCAAGTCACGAGAGAATAGGACAACAGTCCTGATAAAATGATGCAAGCAACTCTTACCTTTGAGTGAGCTGGCCCTTGCTCACAAAGAAGCTTATATTCAGGTTGAATCTTGTTGAAACGGGCTAACTCATTCACCAAACACATAGGGGTCTTCTCTTTAGGGTTTGCCATGTTAGATACTGTTAGGGGAAAGAAAAAAAATCCAAAATTCTCATTACTGCTGCCTAGATGCACCATCATAGTCTCACATACAATGTGCAAAAAAAATTAAAGCAACACTTTGAAAACACATCAGATCTCAATGGCGGAAAAAAAAATCATGCTGGACATCCATACTGATATGGACTGGGTAATGTGTTAGCAACAAAAGGATGCTACATTGTTTGATGGAAATAAAAACTATCAACCTATAGAGGGCTAAATTCGAAGACACTCCGAATGCTTGTATGTATGCATTATGATGTTGGGGCATAATACTAATGAGACAACAGATGGTGTCCTGGGGGATTTCCTCCCAGACTTGGACCAGGGTATCACTGAGCTCTTAGACAGTCTGAAGTGCAACCTGGCAGTGTCACGTGTGCTCAGGGTGAACCTGGGGCCTATACTATGAAGCAGGATTTTGGCTTATCCAGGAAACTTTCAGTGTTAACTCTGGGTTTTTAGTACAACAAAGGTGGCACAATTCTTACTGAGTTAAATTGTTAAGGTAACTTATACTGTGAACCTAAGCTACTCTGAAGCAGGTTTAGACTCCAGATTAGAGATCTACGAGTCTGCCTACTGACCAATCAATTCTCCAGAAAATAGCATCACCATTCCTGGAATGGTGCCGGGAGAGTAGGAGGGCCTAAAGTTTTTCAGTAGTATCTAAAGGCTTTGTGTTTGATGAGCATCAGAAAGAATCATATATTCTTAGATGCAACTCTATTTCTTTATTTTTTTCAGTTGGCAAACAATTTTACCAGTTTTATTGTTCTGTAAGCATTAATGTATGAGCCTAATACAGGCTGCATACACTGTACTTACAGACCTCATATTTGTACGCAGATTAAGCTTATTTTTGAATTCTATTTTTAGATTTAATCTTTATTCTGAAACCCTTAAACAGCACAGAATAAAACCTAAAACTGTCAGGAGCAGGTTATGTTCAGAGTGTCAGTTTAAAATCCACTGGGAGTGACACAATTTACAGCATGTTTAATATAGATTCTCTGCCTGGAGAATGTGTTTTATATGTGCAGCTTGCTAAGCTGTACCTTACGAAAACCACTGAATGAAGCACAACTGTGTGTCGCATTGTCACGGGAATGTGCATATATTAATTTGGTGAGTTAATGTTTAAAATGTTGTTCTACTTGATTCTAATCTGCTGCTGAGTCTCTTTTACACTGCTGGAACTGCAGCTACTACAACACAGAACACCCACCAAGAACACCTGTTCAATCAAATTAACTTCACTGTACTGAGAAACTAAAAAAAAACAAACGATTTCCACATTTCCATGAAAGCGATTTCCACATCTCCTTTATTAGTCTGTGGGACAGTAATGTTAAATATTTAAATGGATCTAGTTTAAGTTTTAAAGCTTTAATGTGCAGCAATTACCTGAGAAATAACAGCACTGAGAGCGCATCCAGCAATAAAATAAACTGGAATTAAAATGTTTATTTTAATGCTCTGTGCACTAAATCGCCAGATTAATGATTTTCTGCAGCATTCATCTGTTGCCCTTGCATTTTACTGTTATATATTTAATGTTCTTTGTAGATTTTAATCACTATTTGATAATAAGGCATAGAGATAAGAAAAGTCATGAAACAGCCCTTTTAGATTGGTTAGATGTTGCCAACACAACCCCTTCCATGTGAACGAGTGGGGGGAAGCCCTGGGTTAAGGTAGAGAGTTGATAACTAGCTTTGTATGACCGTTTATCCTAGTCGCCAATTTTAGGGTAAGTGAATCCAGATAACAGAAAGATACCCTGGGTATGTTGCACTCACATTGTAGCACGGGGCCCAGCTCTCATCTGTGAAAAGCACAAGGCATCAACAATGGACCTTCCAATTCTGGTATTCTATGGCACTATACTATACTAGCGTTCAATTATATCAGGCTCCACAGTGCAGGGCAGTGAGTACAGAGTCCTCTAGAGGACTTCAATCCCTCAGGCCAATCTCATAAAGTCTGTTTCTGATTATTTGGACATTCACACCATTGGCCTGCTGGAGGTCATTTTGTAGTGCTATGGCAGTGCTCACCCTATTCTGGCTTGCACAAAGAAGCAGATACTAGTCTTACTGATGGGTTAAAATCCTTCTACAGTCCTGTCCAGCTCTCCTACAGTAACTGCCTGTCTCCTGTAATCTCCTTCAAGCTTCTGAGACTGTGTTGGGAGACACAGCAAATCATCTGGTAATGGCATATATTGATATGCCATCCTGGAGAAGTTGGGCTCCTGGTGCAACCTCTGTAGGGTCCAGGTCTGGCCTCATGCTACCAGGAGTGACACTGACCGAAGTCAAATGCAAAACTAGTGAACAATCAGTCAAAGGATGAGGAGGGGAAAAATGTCAGTGGTCTCCACCTGTAAAACCATTTCTGCTTTGGGGGTTGTCTCATTGTTGGCCCTCTAGTGCACATGTTAATTTCATTAACACCAAAGCAGCTGAAACTGAATAACAACCCCCTCTGCTATTAACTTGATGCTATACTCTGCTTATAAAGTTTTCCTTTCATTTTTTTGAACAGTGTCCAAGGTTTGTATTCTGAAAAAGGCATGCATGGATCTAACAAAAATTACAATAACAGGGGTTTGAAGTAAACAGCATGATTATAAAGACTGCAATACAAAATACCCCAAACTAAGTCGTTTAAATGCCAACATCGAAAAGTACGCTTTTTGACCAAACAAAATCAGAAAACCTACCTGTGGTGCTATTGTAGGGAGTGACAGACCCTGCGGGGAGAGCGGAGCTCCTGATGGGCTGGCTGGCGCTCTCTGACGGTAGGGTGCCTGAGGCACAAGGGATGCTATAGCCGGGCTGTGGCTGCCCCAGCTGCAGGGGGGCAGAAGCAGCGGACATAGGGCTAGCTGGACACTGAAACTGGAGCTGAGACATCCTTGTTGCTCTAGCTTAGTTGTTCGTAAGATGAGGTCAAGACTATAAATTTACAGTGTGGGAGGGACTGTCGATTGAGGTGATCTGAATGTAGGCTCTACCTAGAAAAAGAAGATGGAGAATTTAATAATAATAATGAAAAAAATTCTAGGTTAGAATAAAATCTTCATTTTGAGAAAAATAAATCTTCACAGGAAACAAATGCATATAATCAAAACAAAGAGTGCCCATTGCAGGCCTGTTAAAGACTGTTACAGACGGGTGCATGGGTTGGGAGAAAAAAGCAGAGCAGGGCATCTAGAGCAAAACCTTCTAGCTAACGATCAGCACTGATATACACTGAGCTTAATTCAACCTAATGTTGTTACACTAAAATAGGACTCTTAAATATGACTATATTAATTCACTACTTATTTTTTTCTGTATTTTGCAACTAACAAAAATATTGTTCTTTGTAGTGTAGTTAGTCATCACGCTTTTCTAGACTGCTTGGATGTCGTAAAAGTAGAATTCTACCAGGGAAACCTGGCCTATGTACCAAACAAATTTCTTTTTAAACAATAAGTGTTTAGTACAATGAGTCATTCATCTCAATTACATCTTTCTGCTTTGCAACTTTTCCAAGAACTGAAAAGGATGAGTGACAGTTCCTCAGTAATCCGTTTCATTGTGACTTACAGGTGTTAATAAATCCGTGACAAGTCACAGCCATTTGACAGAAGTGGGAAAAATAAAAGACAACTCTGGTATCTACATACAAATTTTTGATCATTTCATTTCATTTTTGTTCACAAAAACACAACAGACAGCGATCTGTGTCGTTTGCAAAGACTGGTCACCCAGTTTGTCGACATTAGGGAGGTTACTTTATCAATCAGCCTACAAGAACGGGACAAGCAAACACTGTAACCACATAATAGGTACAGACAATACTGCCGTGTAATAATACAACACTACTAAGTCTGAACTGTTTAACAGCATTTTCCCTGATTTCACACTAACGATGCTCCTTCAAGACACAGCTGGGAGGATCCGTCCAGTCGGGTGGGCCTTTGAGCCTTTGCTAACGATGATGGAGCGCAACTGTAATCCACATGCATTGATTATAAATTTATCTCATGCTCATTATTGATAGCTACACAAAATTAATTAACCTGTTAAAAAATATTAACCATTATCTCGTCTTACACCACGAATAACTGAGACTAGGCGGTTAGCTGATACAGACGCTCACAAACAGCCACAGACTGTCTGGTGTGCCTCTGAACTTGTATATTCCCAATGTTTTGATTAAGTGTGAGCAGCAGAAGCTACTGTCAGCTAACTCTTATTGAAATCAGGCCGCCGGCTGGAGGTACAGGATTTACAGAACCACGCTTGCTAACTTAGCCTATTCGCTATAAAGGCAGGGGTGGGCACTGATATGACAGTCTCTGTAAAAACAAACCCTGTTGCTCTACAGATAGTATGCCTAGCAAGGCAACCTCACAACTCAATGACAACAGCGCCTGACATTAGTTTATTATTATTTTATATATATATATTGTTTTTTTTAAGCGTCTTATCCACAGCGAGCCTGAGAGCAGCCGGTGTCACCGCTAGCTAGCTAACGCCGACAAAGTCCCAGGACAAAGTAAAGCTCACCTCGTCGCTCCTTCTGTGCTGTTTTTAGTTACTCCATAAAAGACACGCTGATTTACGACCGTTTGCTTATGTTTATGGCCAGTTTGGAGAATCAGAGCGCGTTATTTTTATATCGAAATGCGAGCGGTGAGTAGGTGGACATTGGGAAGACAGGGCAAACACTAAAGAGAATGGCACTATCTAGCTTCACTCTGCAGGAAGTGACATCGACAGAAAGGAAGTACTTCCACAATCTTAAGGTGACAAAATTATTCAGGACACTAATGAAGTACAACAGTTAAAAAAAAGACAAAAAAAGCAGTGTATATAGGATATTCACAAATTTATTTTGTCAGCACCAATAAGCCAAAGAAAATCACAGGTTTTACAGAATTATTAATCCAAATAGTGTAAAAATTGCAGCACACAAATAACTAGTCATCTCATTATGTTAGCTAATAAATATAAAATTGCTCAGAATTCACTATAAAATATTGCTTCTATGGTCTACAAGCTAAACTCCGTAACTTGAGAATAAAAACAGTGACTGAGCAGAGTGGTTTGTAAGTCCATTAGGTTACTGGTTGTAAGCCTGGCAGATGTTCAGAGAGTCTCTTAACATCAGGTCACGCAGACGCCACAGTGCATCCACCATGGTGGTGTGGG
This sequence comes from Andinoacara biseriatus, assembly GCA_015108635.1. NCBI lineage: Eukaryota > Metazoa > Chordata > Actinopteri > Cichliformes > Cichlidae > Andinoacara > Andinoacara biseriatus. The sequence goes on from VUQJ01035755.1 coordinate 11,651, forward strand.
CTCCTTTGCTCTTCAGCCAGTGAGCTGGCAGCCGACTCTCCTGTTCTTTGGTCAGGTGGGCATCTCGCCTTTGAGCTGTTAATGGAAACACATCATTAATGTACTTAATTAAAAGGTAAATAATGCTCACTATTTCCTTGAAAGTACACAATAAACAAGAACACGCGCCTCACGCCTGCAAAGCCACTTAGCACTTATCTCTTGATGGGTGTTCTGGAACGCAATTTCATTGTACAGGGAAACATTGTTTCTATATTGTGCATAAGACAATAAAGCCTATAAAGGCTTAACACAAAAATTAAGGCAACAGAGTCAACATATGCATTACTATTTAAGAATACATTTCTATTATGTAAAGTCAGCATCACATGTCTTAAAAAAACAAAACAGAAGTTGTGATGAAGGCAAAAAGGCTGTGAAAATTGTGTAATGTTTAAAAAGCACCTGCTGGAAACAGGCCGGTAATATGTCTGTCGTGTCAAATCTTGGGGCAGAACAAGTCATGAATTGTCAATGTAAAATTGCAAAGGATTTGGGGATTTCACTGTCTACAGTGCATCAGAGCAATTCAGAAATGTCTTTGTACATGAGGGACACAGATTAGAATCAATTTAAATCTTCAGCCCCTGAAAATCATTTGTCATTAAATGTAAAGTTGAAATATGGCTGAGGAATCTTTACTTTGGTCTGATAAATCAAAATTTCAACTTGTTATTAAGACTAAGTTCAAAAACCAGTATCTATGTTAATGAGACAGAGTGCATGGCTTTGGTAGTGAACAATTAGAGAGGGAACAATTACAGACTTTAGAACATCATCAAAATAAAGGTCAAGGAACATCTTCAGACAATGCCAAACCACATCTGGTGGTAAAGCAGTCCAGGTTGTACACTGCAGTCTGCAATCCAATCACACACATTTTTTAAAATTTTATTTTTTATTTTTTTAAGTGGCACATTATGAAACCAAAAATACGATAGAGGAAGCCTCAAACTGTTGCCAATATCAATCCAATATCAAGAATGCTTTCAAAACCAGAGATACTGCTCTTCTCAGTTTTTCAGCCTCTTACAGGTTTGGGTTGTTGTGCTGCGGCAATGACTGAAACATACACAATTTCATTTTTACATATAAAAAAAAAAATCATAGGAGCGAGGTACATCCTGAGGAAAACTAAAAGAAGCAGTGATAAAAATATCTATAATATTGGTAATCAAATCTGGTTTAAATTATTTACAAATGATTGCAATCTGTTCTTACCTACATAGTACACCACTTTTCAGAAGGTGGATTATACACAACCATGCCATAAATGCCAATATAATCAACACTAAGACACAAATACAGCTAAAGAACTCCTAGAATAAAAGTAAAAATAAAGAACTCACCTTTGAGTGCTTGGTCCCACTTGCTAACAGTGCTAGAGTCTGAATTTAAGCCCTCAATGTACTTCAGATAGGCTTCTGAGTGAAGCACCCTCTGGGTCTTTGGTGGTGGAGCCACAAACATAGGAGTGGTTGGCTGCAAATGTGAGGGTTGTCCCAACTGGCCCTGTCCTGGATAGGGTGGAGGAGCGTGCTGTCCTGGGCTGAACATCCCAGACTAAAATACAATAATGATGACATTTTGTTAACATGTAGAGAAAATAAAGCCCCCTGAACTGTTAAATAGCATAATTTAAGTTCATTACTTGCAAAAACAGGTCTTTGTATAACTTAGTTTGCTCTTTCTGTGGGAACACTGGCTAGCAACCCTGAAGCAAGTGATGATAGATTATCCAGGAAACAAAGCAAATCAATATTCATCACCAGATTTTCTTATCTAGTTAATATTATGAACTATTTAGCCAGTGTTTTCTGCACTGGGGCTCACCTGCTGAATAAAGTTTCCTTGTGCAGGACTTCCCGGCATGCCATTCATACCAGCGCCCATCATACCTGTTATAAATAATAATATTTAGCTTATGTGCACGTCAGAATTGTAGTAAATTCATCTTGTTCTTGTTCACTTTATGTTAAGATTTATAATGACTCATGAAAATGTTAGTTTTTAACTATCAGTTGAATGTTAGAGGTTTGATATCAGTTTTGCATGCATTTTTCATGAGTGAGTGTGTATTTTGTATAGTTTAAGTGTGGGATGTGAGTGTACTTTAGAAGAGTTTGTTGGAGACCAGAGAGCTTCGACTGCTCAGTGAGTAGATCAGGCTTTCCAGCCTGTGGACCAGGTAAACCCCTCCAGCAGGAGAGACACGACTGGATGTGACTGAGCAGGTGTGGCTAGGACAGTGGCCCTTACCCTGATGAGGCATGCCAGGGTACCCAGGCATACCTTGCTGAAGATGGTGAGGAGGCAGGTGCGGACCCCCTGTAGGGTGAGGTGGCATTGGGGCCACACTCAGCAAACCCTCATGGGGGCCCTGCATGGGCATGTAAGGTGGACCGTAAGCTCCCATCATGCCTTTGGGAAGAGTGCGAGGAGAGGACAACATATCCATGCATAAGTGACATGCAGGTGACACTAAAACAACATGCACTACTACTGCACATAGTGCCCCTTTCACACAAGTACCTTAAACCATAAATGCTGTTAGCTGTACATGGTTGCTCACGTCCACAAATAACAACTCTAGAAGACTTAATAGTGACTTATTTTACATAAATTATTTGATTCGTGTAAAATCATATATTTTATATAAATCACTATGGTAGACTGAAATATCAGAATGAGTCTCTTTTTTGGCACATATATTTTTTTCCATAATGCTCATCTGTTGTCCAGCTATGCTAACAAAAACAAAGTACCATTATTGTTTAGTGGTTGTAAGGAGTCATGTCATCCATTTCAGGTAATGCATATGCTGAAGGAATTTAGTACGAAGGCACCAAAGAGCCATACCACCACTGTAACATGAAAGTGTGATTTTTCCCTTTTTTTGGCTGTGTGAGCTGAACAGTGAAGACAACGTTATGGGATCGTTTTCATGTTTGTATGAAATTATGTTGTAATTAGCAAGTGAATTCTTGAGATAAGGTCACAGTGACCTTAGACCACTAAAATCTAATCAGCTCATCCTTGAGCTGATTAGATTTCCAAAAAAACCATGGCCTCCAGCCACACACAGTCATCGACACAGATAAACAGGCACTAAGACAGACGACAGCTGATGGTTGATGTTGAATGTTGCGTGTGAAAGGGGCAGACAATAAATATGAGTTTGAGACTGTTAGCAAAACAAGCACATATGTGAAATGAAATATAAAAAAAAAAAAGCATTCATAGTTTAAAAAAAATATCCATGCAATTCATCCATGTCATGCAATGTTGAATATGAAACTAGTGATGACAAAACTACTACAAACAGTAGCAAATAAAGGGGAAAAAAATGCAATAATAATGTAGCTTTGAGCTAAACTTGTTTAAAAATGTTAGAAAATTACAGGATTATTCTTCTTAATTCAGTCCAGCCTCATTTTTCCTGCTGTCAAACACTCGTGCTGTCTCTGAGAGGGGTTACCTGACACAGGTGTCATGGTCTGGTTTATCATTCCCATAGTGCTAGGCGAAGGCACCACCCCCATCAGTGCCCCTACAGGGGTACCTGCTCTAGGGGAAGCTTGCTTCTGAGGTGGCCTGTCACGCTCTTGCTGTTCCACTATTTTGGCTGCACGTTCTGAAACATACAAAAATGTGTTTTCTTTAAGTTGACACCAGTTCAAACAGAATATTTATACCATTTTTAATCACTTTATCTCACCTTCATACTCTGCTTTTTTGGTGGCTTCGAGATTCCTCCACTCAGTGCCTACCAGTCGACTCAGCTCCCCGAAGGAATAGTCTGGGTGGCGAGCTTTTATAACTGCTCTCATTTCACTGCTGAAGAGGATATAACCACTCATGTTGATCTTCCTCTTGGCCCCTTCCTTCTTTGATAAGCCCTTCACCTTAGGAGTTGTCTTCATGGAAAACCGTAGACACAAGTAAAAAATACAAAAACAAACAGACAAATCATGTGTTATTTGTAATATTAGAAGTAGGTGGTTCAAAACACAACATCAGGGTTTGTCGAATTAACGTCTTTATAGTGTATGGATACCTGTGAGGGTGTGTATGGCATGACGTCCATGTCATTTGTAAGTGGGGTTTGCATCTGAGGCAAAGAAGGCGTCTCTGAAGCTTCCTCCTCCTCATCCATATCTTCCATGTCATCATCTGCATCCTCCATATCTGCCAGCTTAACCTCGAGCTCATCAATCTTCTTGTCCAAAAACGGTGATGCTTCCTTCTGTGGTACTATTAATTTTCTGCATAAAATAGGGTAGAAGAGATCATAGAACCTCAGTTCCAAAAATGGTTTTAAATAAGAATCATAGAGTATAAAAGATGGCTGCATGTTCCAGGTCTGAAAAGTGACGTCAAGGCATGTGCCTTAAAGCCGCAGTCTATTTAATGACCAGCAGGGGGCGACTTCACTGGTTGCAAACAAACTTCTGATTGCATAGCCGTCCGTGGCTCTGCTCCCTTTATCTATGATCTCAATAAACACTTCCCCAATGAGGCTCTGGGCTAAGTCTCTAATTTCTACTCATACTGAGTAAAACATAAATTAATTTTGTAAATTATGGTCAATATTCATGTCAGAAAGGAGGCCCATTGAGTCAGATAAGATCCACTCTTCGCTCATCTCCTCCACAGTTTCAAAACACCAAGATGCAAAAGTGTAAACTCAGCTCATCATGGGTGACGTCCCGCTGGCTATGTCCATCTTTTATACTGCCTATGATCAGAATAAGTGCTCAGTTTAACTAACAGACCTGAAATAGTAGATCTCATCCTCGACCACTTTGGAAGAGTACGAGAAACGTTTCAGACCCTTGAACTTTTTCATCATCTTCTCACTCTCAATGTAACGGCTCTCACACAGCAGGACATCGTCTTCTGAAAACTCGGTGGGTCTGCATGACAGGTAGTCCTTAAAGGAGGACACTACACATTTGCCTGAAGAGCAGAGAGGGAGAATTAAAAAAAAATTATAAGAGACTGCTGATGGCTGCTTGTTTTGAGGTAACTCAGATATTAAAATTGTAGCTTTATAAAAATTTGTACAAATGAGAAATAGCCTTCTGGGAATTACACTTTTTCTTTTCATACTCTTATGTTAAACTATTTCCAGAGTCTATGCAGTTACCATTCAACCAGCAGAGACAGGATTACTAGTCTCAACAGCATAATTTGTTTCCCGCTAGAAAAACATTTGTTTCTGTAAAATACCAAACAATTCATTTAAATGCATTAAATGAGGAGTGAACTAGTTCACACAATGAAAGCTTTGAGAAGTTTCAAAGCCATACCTATGACACAAGTCAAGGGCAGGGTCTCCTCCAAATGACTCAGAAACACTTCCCTCTTGTAAAACATCTTTGTGGGTTCGTGCTCTGTTTCCTCTGGGTGAATGAAGATGGGTCCAAAGAAAAAAGTAGTTCCATTCTGCAGCCACAGCTTCTCTATCCTAAAGCCCATCACAGGAAGTCATGTTACCAATTTATCTACACACCACCAATGTCACATCAGTTATCTAGAGAGCAAAATATACTTTAACCAACCTGGCAACCCGGGGTTTTGATAGTCCATGAGACTGAATGTAAACACAGTCTCCCACTTTAAACCACATGTTTTTGTAGCACAACTGCTCATAGTGCAGACAGCCGGGCTCAGCTCCACTCATCTCCATAGGGACATCCTCTCTCTCCTAAATGAACATATACAGACAGGGGACTCAGGTGTTTATTTTCTGGAAAACAAACTTTCCTGCTTAGAATTTCCCATTTCTCTGCCACCAGGATCCTTATCAAGACCAGTATGCAACCATTGTGAATTAATCCCTTTCAGTTGAGGCCAACTGGCCAACAAGATTTTTGGTGGGCATTTATACTGCCCTTATTTGGAGCAGTGAAGATAGTCAGGAAATACGGAAGAGAATAAGGAAATGGGTGAGCTGGCTGGAAACTGAATAACACTGGGGACTCGCTGCTTGGTGGTATTTGTGTTAGGTCACTACCTTCTCACAGAACTTCACAAGAGGCTTTTATTGGCCAAAGGTAGCTTAAAACTGAGTTAATGCATCAACCCCGTTGTATGTATATGTGTCTCTGTTGTGTGTTTTTTTTTTTTAATAAAATTTAAAAAAAAAACAGCTTCACAGAGAATTTAAAACAGTTCAAAGCAAATATAGAATCTTATATTCATCTGAGGAGAAAAACAATCTCTGTACAACAGAACACTTAAAAAACCACAATTAGATATTTTTTTTTTTACTACAGTTCAACATCTAGAAAATATAGTTACACCTCACCTTGTCCACAAAGCCACTATCTGTATATGCCACTGGTTTTTCCTGGTCAGGCTTGGCAAACATGGAAGCTACACGAACAACAGGAAGAGGCACCTCCCGAGGGACTAATTTCACAGAACTCTCCGGCATGGCCCATATCTTTATCTTTTTGAAGGACTTATTCCTGGCAGTGTAGCGGGATTCACATACATAGACATCCTCAGCTCTGAACCCCTCAGGTTGCATTTTGAAATAATCCTACAGGGACCAGAAAGTCATAGTTAGACAATGGACTCTTTCCAGCTTAAAAATCAAACCTTTTTCAAGATGTAATTCACTTTTTTTCACCTTCACAAAAATGACCACACATTTGCCCAAAAGTTTACTGATGGACACTTTGTTGTAGTAGTCACTCTTGAAGACTTCTTTTTCCAGAAACTTGCGTGTGGCCAAGTGAAAGGTTTCACTGGGTCTATAGAACCAGCAGCCATAGAGCCACTTCTCACCTGCATATATAAAACACAATCCTTTTTTTTTAGCAAAATAATGGTACTGACTAAATGGAAATAAAATCAAGAGTCTGAATGGGCTAACTTGTGAAAACAAAAGTACTTAAGTAAAAAATTAAAATCTTGTGGATAAAATTCAATAATTCTTACTAAAATTTTCCTGGTACACTACCTGCTTCATCCTCCCAAAGGCGTTCTATACAGACAATGTGGGGCTGCAAGTTTGGTTCTGATGGTTCCACATAGACAAAATCCCCCACATGGTAGGTGCTATTTTCAAAGCTGCAGTCCTGACTGTACACACGCTCTGACTTGGACTGCCACACCTCTCCTGCCAGGTCCTCGGCCTTGTCATCTTCTTAGGATGAGAAATATGTCATGATTTCAGTGCAACAACAACATATTTAATATCCTTCACAAATACTGCATGTCTTCACTAAGTTTACACACCTCGGTTCTCGTCCTCCTCCTTCTTTTGTTTGTCCTCTTCAATCTCTTTGGGAATTTTTTCCCTCTTTTCCTGCTCTACGTCACTGTGGAGGTGTTTTAACGTGTAGTTGAGTGCGGCAGACAGTAAAATCTCGCCATTCTTGCACAGCTCATCCCTGATTTTGATGAAAAACTGTTGTAGCTCCACAGCATCCTCAAATATCTCAGAGTCAGTCCTGCCAATGCAAAAAGATTAATCATAAGAAAACACTGGCACACATATCAGCTGATTCACCTATTGTTACAAAGCAAGTAAAAACAGGATTCATTTGTTAGAAAGATTTGCATATTGAAACATAACCAGTATGTTACCTGTTGACTTGCTTACTACAACAAAACTGATCTACCTACACATAGGTTATATCTTAAATTTCAGTTTAAATGTGAAAATGTATATGCAACATATCACGATTTTCCCCTTAAAAGCAGAAAACACAAACAAAACATTTACTTGCACTTTTACAAATTCACTGCTTTTAGAAAAAAATGCAGTTTACTTTAGAATTGCTTGCCCTACCTGTGTAGCCTTCTTGCCTTCTCTAGCACTTCAAACACATGTTCCTGGAAGACATCAAGTCTCCTGTAACGGCCACGCTCTATATTCATTCTGATGACATCAAAATTAAGCGGTGGCTTTTCAGGAGCAGCTGGATCCATGGCAGGGATCTCAGCCAGTGAGTCACTATAGCAGCGACCCTCTTCATCCTGGTGGCCCATCACTGATACAAACAGGTTCCTGATCAGTTCTCGCACCAGAGGCCCTACAGCAGGAGGTCCAAAGTCCTCCGTTCCCTCTTGCTGCTTGCGCGTCTCCAACAACACTCGGTGCAACACTAAAGCATCCCGATAGATCAGAGACTCAGGCTCGTTGTATATGCAGGCATTGTTGAACATCAGGGCAAAGTCCTCCACCAGGGCTTCGACATCTTGGTAACGGCCCGCTGCCATATGGCTTCGCACACGTTCCATGTCGATTGGTCTCTTAATTGTGGCGTAGTAGTCAGGCAACTCGGCACGAGAGGGCAGACGGAGGAAGATTGTGCTTAGGCGCCGACCTCGGCGGTCAGTGAAATTTCGCACAGCATCATAGAGTTCATTTAACCTCTGCTGAAGAGGGGTGAGGTATTTGGACTTCTTTGGAGAAACACCACTCTTTCCTAAACAAAATAAATAAGTTAGTTTTAACAAGTTTAGGTAGACTTGGAAAACGACGGTTTAAAAAAAAGTTGGAAAAAGCAAGACAACAAAAGCTCAGTACAGGCCTATTCATGATTTATTTATTTTTCTAAAGATGGTTTTTGAACATTTTTGCCTTTTATTAGATAGTCACAGCAGATACAGACAGGAAGCAGGTGATTAACATGCAACTACAGTCCGATTGGCTAGGAAATGAAACGACAACTATGAGTCCAACCATCCAGCTGTCTAGTCTTCCAGCTAGTTATGATTTTCACAGCTGCTGTTTAATAGGTAGATGATGAACTGAAACCGGCAGTTTTTTTGGCTGATAATGATTTAAGAAGAATAACCATATAGGAGGTCCACAAGGAGTCCAACATGTACCCACCAAATACTTTTTAATGTCTAAGAGCTCACTCAATATGTACAATATTAAATTAAGTATTACTTAAAATTAAAAATAAAAGGCTGACTTAATGAGAGCAAAATGGGTCAAGGACATGCATGGACCTCATTGTTATTAAATAGTAATACATTAAAAGTGCATATCAACTGCATACTGCCCCCTCAAAAAAACAAACAAAAAACAAAACTGTACTGTGGTACATTTAGAATTAAGCTATACCGATCTTTAATGAGTGATAGAAAACATTCATGAGCATTCCCACTTACTTAGTTTCAGTTTGGGAGAACCCACATCATCCTCATCAGGTGAAGGTCCTAATTCCTTGCGCTTGTCCTTCAGTATCTTTTCCAAAATGTCAGCATCATTATATACCTACATAGACCAAAAAAAAAAATTTTTTTTTGTGGGGGGGGGGGGGGTGC